>ML986689.1:7264-143859 GCA_010094045.1 Lojkania enalia
GGCTGTTATAAATAGATTCTAGTATAAAGAAATTTCTTTAAGAAGGTATTTACTAGTAAGAGCTAATACGCGTAGTTACTTATAAAGATACGTTTATTAATATAATATTAAGTAAAGTTTTTATAGTAAGTATAATTAACCTATATATCGGCTAGTAACTACTATTATAATAGTTTATTAATATTGCAATTTTATCGCGTATAGTAATAAGCGTTTACTAGCCTTAGTATATTACTAGGTTACTATTAACTAAACTTTCTTAACTAAATAATAACTTCTACTCTATATATATTATTACGCGTCTCTAGAACCGTTAATTATTAAAGTATTACTAACGCTTTATAAAAAAAATTAATTAATATACTATTCTACCTATCTTCTAAAGCTTTTTTAAAGGCCTTTTAGATTATCTACTTTTAGACTATATATATACTCGCCTGTAGGTAGTATATAATATTTTTCTTTCAGTTCTTAAGATTAAAAAAATACAAGTATTATACCTCGTAAAATAAAAAGTATAACCCTGTATAAATTATTTCTAATACTAGTAGAATATTTACTACTAATATACTTATAGATCCCCTCCTACTATAAGAAAGAGTTTCTAGTCCTCCGGGGCTATCTTAAACTATAGATAGCAGCTTAATATATAAGGGATAAGGAGGATAAAAAGGTAGCTTTTAAGGCTGTTTTAGAGTCCGTTTATAGCCTAGCGCTTATAGCCTAGGTTATAAGAAGTTAGAAAGATAGCCTTTTTATAGCTAGTATCTAGGTAGCTTTATTCTACTAGGGTACTAAATTGCTCTATCGGGTTTTAGCTTTAGAAGCTTTAGTATCTAGCCTTTAAGTTAATATCACGGCGCTCTCGGGCGGTTAAAGATAAGATAGAAAAGGTTTAAGGAGAGTCTAGAGGGAAGGAAAGAAAAGGAGGGTAGAAGAGGAGAGAACTAGAAAGGTATCTAACAGCCTACTATTAGACCCTCCGGATTCTATAGAAGAGTAGTTTTGAGCCTATACTTTAGTTTTTAAAATCTACTACTTAACTCTTATATGTTATTATCTACTAGGTAATTTATATTCTCTATACTATCCTTATATACCTTAATCTATTTAGCTAGAGCTTTTAAGGGTCCTAGGCGATTTAGATACTTATTATAAAAAGCTTTTAGCTTATAAGGTAAACCTATAAAGTTTAAGACTTTATATTAGATTAGGTTAAGATTATATCCTATCTATTTTATATAGTATTTAAGGGTCTTATAATATAATTTACTAGCTAGTATTTTCTTAACCTCCTACTCTTCTACCCTATTAATAGCGATAGCGGGTGGTTTTAGAGCTTCTTATTTAGGTAGAGGGTCTTAGGAGTTCTTATACAGCAGGTTTAATGCGAAGATATTATATATACTCGACCCTAGGGGTAACTATAAATAGTATAAGTTTCTAACCTACTCTAGTACTTTAAAAGGACCCTTCTATTAATCGGATAGCTTTCGGCTTAGTCTCTAGACCGTAAAGTTCTTAGTATTTAAATAGACTATATTACCAATCTACTAATTAATTAGTTACTAGTAATAGTTAATAATAGATTATATACGATTCTAAGCCTTCTTAATATTAGCCTTTACAGTTTCCTAGACTATATATATACGAGTTACTAGAGCTAAAGTATTCTTATAATTTAATTTATCTGTTGTAATAATAGAATTAATAGAATATTTCTAATTCTAACTCTAATAGGGTTTAGATCTATATAAGATCTAATATAGGGATATTCTAATAGTTATATAAGGTAGAGTTGCTTATACTTAGTCGATTATAGGTAATAGAGAACTCTAGTTGTTCTAGTAGAAGGATATAAAAGGACGTAGTTTCTAATTAATATACTTGTTTATAATCTCTATCTATCTATTAGTTTCTTTATAATAAGTAGTAGATAGTTTAATCTTTACACCTAAAATATAGTAGAACTCAGACTAGAAACTAAATATAAACTAAAGTCCTTAGTCTAAAATAATAGTTTTAGGTATATAGCTAAAGTAGTATACCTATTAAATAAATAATTTAGCTATTCCCTATACGTTAATTATATAATAGTAGAGAATAGATATAGCTTATTTAGACAGGCGATTAATTACTACTATAATCTAATTATATCTAGACTTATCTATAGGAAAATTCTTAAAGTTAATATATAGGTACTATATTAGTCGATTTAGTATAGAAAGTAGGTAGATAAAACCTAGGGTTCAGGTTTATATTAGATAAGCTTTATAGTATAAGATATAATTCTATATATATTATTTATAAGTAGCTTTTATACCCTTCTAGTAGTACTTCTAAGATAGTAACTAATAGGTTTTAGTAGCGCTTAGGTATACGGAGGATACTTAGTTATAAGCCTCTTATATAAGTTATATATAAAGGCCTAAATCTAATAGAATATATAAGTAATTATTATAGAGGAGTAGTCTATTCTCTATCTAATACTTATAGGATAAAAGTATATGTTCCTATATAAAGGAGACTTAGTTTTCTTATAGTAATATGTTAATCAACTCTAAAGAGTCTAGTAATATAATCTACTCCTAACCTTTAATAACGTTTAGTATAACTACTTAAATTATTATTTAGGTAATATAGGACTAGGCTAATTCAGTATTAATTTAGGGGTAAAGTTAATATAGTCTAAGTAGAATTCTCAACCAGTTATTAGTTTAAGCCGCTTTTAAGTTTTCTATATCTTATTTACGACGACTAAGGATATCTACTCTAGTATTATTCTTACCTAAAGTATACTTAATTCAGAACTAATATTAAACTAATTCTTTAGTCTAATAAACTTAATAAGTATTAAGTACCTTTATAGTTATAAAATATTTAAGTAAGCGATAATTAGTATATATTAGAGTCTTAGTAGCTACTAAAGTAAGTTCTACCCTCTATTACTTAAACGTAGTAATAATTGTAAATAGTTCCTTATTATAGATCTCCCAGTTCAGTTCCGAACCAGATAGAACCTTATTATAGAATATTATAGGGTACTATTTTCCGTCGGAATATTTCTATAATAGTACTCCTACAACTATTCTATTAGAAGTATTAGTTTCTATTTTTATTTCTAACGCAGGGTCGAAGTAGTAGAAAGTAGGTATACTTAGTAGGGCTGACTTTAATTTCTTAAAGATAATATTACATTCTAAAGTCTATACGAAAGAAGTTATAGAACTCTATAATATAATAATTAGCTTTATAATACGCGAGAATTCCGGTATAAACTATTAATAGAATCTAGTAAAATCTAAGAAGGATTTCACACCTGTTATAATAATAGGTAGCTACTAGTTATATAGTACTTCTACCTTCTCTAGATTAACCTTAAGGCCTTTATTTAAGAAAATATAGCTAAAGTATTTAGTTCAGGTAATATAGAATTCGCTCTTCTTAATATTAACTTATAACCCTACTTAATATAATCTCTTAAGAACTTTCTTAACATAGATAGTATATATCGCCTCATCTTCAAAGTAGATAAAAATATCATCTAGGTAAGTAATATAGAAGTTATCTAGGTAGTTAATTAGTACGTCGTTTATATAGTACTAGTAAGTTACTAGACCGTTATATAATTTAAAAGGTAGAACTTTATACTTATAAGTTCTATAACGAGTTTAAAAGGTAGTATATTTCTTAGAACTAGAGTTTATTCTAATCTTATTAAAGGCCGCGCAAATATTAAACTTAGTAAAAATTACTACCTTAGTAGGTTTAGATAGAAGTTTATCTATATATAATATTAGATATATATTCTTATAGGTAAGAGTATTAAGTTTATAATAATCTATATAGATATATAGGTTGCTATTAGATTTATAAATATAAAAAATTAAAAATGCAAAAGAACTCAGACTCTACTTAATATACCTATACTATAGATTATCTATAATATACTTCTTAGTTACCTTTAACTCCTTAACGTTCTATTTATATAATAGGCTGTAACTATTAGAGAAGGGTTTTATAAGAATAATCTTATAATTATAAGAGTAGTATTCTAGTAATTAATAAGCTGTAGTTTTACTAAATATATCCTAATATCTATAGTATTTAGATAACAATCAGAGATTTACTAGTACTTCGTTTTTAGCCTTATCTTCCAGCTCTAGGGCTTACTTATCTTTAATTAGCTGCTCGATTTCGTATAGAAACGTAGAGAAAAACTCGTTCTCTTTCCTCTTTATATTAAAGTAGAAAGTATTAACTATAATAAGAGTAATAATAGAAGAATAGATTTTCTTTGGATCGGATTTAGACTTTATTATATATGGGTATATAGAAGCTCTAAGCTTATTTAGACTATAAGCTATAAGAGATTAATATAGTTTTAGCAGTCTTAATAAACCTTTAATATAATAGATAGTCGGACTATAGAACTACTAATACTAGTTCTTTTCCTATAGAGCGTTGCGTCGCTAGATATCTAGCTCTACCTTCTTATTGTATACTAGCTGAGTTAATTATATAAGAAGAGGAGGTGATAGATTATAAGTAGTAGGATATTTAAAGGGCTATATAATCTAATTCTTATCTATATCTAACTAGAGTTGAAAGTAATATAACTATTTAATACTAATAATATAATCCTAAGTATTTAGGTCTATAATAATAAATAGATAGTTTTAGATAGTTCTTCTATTAATTTACAGATATAAGTAGATATACTAATTAACTAGAGTTTAAATTCGGTCCTAAAAACTTTTAACAGTAATTTTAAAGGGTAAGTACTATATTAATATATATAGGGTTTAGAAGAGCGATCTAACTATTATAGAATTAAAGAATAAGAAGCCTTAGGCGCTAGTATTAATAAGGGTATTTAATTATATACCAACGCTTTTTAAATATAGAATAGTAGAGATTCAGAAGTACTTTCCTCTAAATAAATACGACAAATTAATATTTAATAAATTATACCTATTTAAGTCTAAGATAGAGAGTTTTCTTAAGCGTTTCTATTTCCCACCTAAGAACTATCTAGATAGTACTTATTTGCGTCTAGGAACTCTTCTTTCTTAATCTCCTCTTATTTAACCTCTATCTCTTATACTTTAAGAACTATATATTTGTTCGCGAAGTATTTTAGTTTACTATAGTTATAGTAATTACCTAGAGTTATATATCTTTTAGGTATAAGAGTCTTACTAGGTTATTAAGAAGCGATTATAGTAGAACGAGATATTAATACTAGAGTAGATTAGAGTAATATTAGATTATAGGTTACCTTAGATAAACTCTTAAAAACCTTCTAATACCAATCCGAATTTATTTTAGCTGTAACTTATAGGCTAATAGTTCGTTCTAGAAGGTTAAGAATATTCCTCCTTTCTATATTATAGGCTATTAAGTAGGCAACTATAACGTTAAAGGAGCTTTTCTATATAAGCTTAAAGCTAAGGTTTAGTATTTTTAGACTAGAGAGAATCTTATTCTATAGGTAGAAGAACTACTTAGATTAGGATACGGATCCCCTAATAGCTATACTAATAAAGCGAGCTTTAAAAGTTAAGATTACTTCTCCCTTATTTATTCTTAGGACCTAAAACGCCTATTATACCTCTATCTCTTTATTATCTATAATAAAATATAATTATAGAAGTAAAATTATTTCTTTAGTATTCTTAAACTAATATTAGTCTAATTTAGCTAGGTATTTTAGCTCTAGATACCCTTTCGTAGTACTAGAGGTATATCTCTATACTAACGCTATATATATATACTCTATCTAATAGTAATCTATATTAATCTTAAATTAGTCTAGGATTAAAGCTTACTATTATTTAAATATAGGTTTATTACTATCTATAAAGCTTTTAATCTTAGGTATACGTTTAGTAAGGTAGGCTTAAGGGGGCTTAAGGGTGGCTAAGAGGTTTCTTACTAGAGGAGTTGTAAAAATTTTCTAGCGTATTATTAGTTCTAATTTAGTAGTTTATAGAGGTTAATTAGAACTAATAGTTCTCTATTATATTAAGTATACAATCTCCTCTTATAAAATTACAATTTATTCCTTAAGGGTTAGTTTACTCTAATTTTCCTCTAAATTAGATAGGTTCTTTACTACTAGTCTTATAGAAAGGGGTCCGCCTATTATAGGGCCCCTTATAGGAGGTAACAGTTGTTCTACACGCGTAGATAGAAGCTTACTCTTACTACAACTTATATATATATCGATTCTAGTATAGAAATTAGAAGGTAAATTATAGTTAAACATCGGTAGTTACCTCTAATTCTAATAGGTTATTAGTAGTCTCTAAGTTTCTACCTAAGTGCACTTTACGCAGTTTTTCTAAAGGTAATCCTAATTATAGGGGATAGGAAGTTCTAAACCTAAAGGTTTTAGTTAATAAAAAGTCTTTAAGATCCTATTTAAGTAACTAAATAATTTAATATAATAGTATATAAGTATTATAATCTAAACTAAATTAGGTATATTTTAGACTTAAATATATTTAAATAAATAATCGATGTAATATTATTAAAGAGGCTGTTACTAGTAGTATTAAGTTTTTCTATATAATATAATAGTATAGGTAAGATAATAGGTTTAAATATAGTATAAATCTATTTAAAGGTATATAGGAGTATATAGGGGATTAGGGACCTGGGAATTCTATTAACACCTATAGGCCTTATATAAAAGGATATAGAAAAACTACTAAACTACTTATAAGGGAGTGTATAATTATATACGAATAGGAAAAGGGGTAGAACCGGGGGTAGGATAAGATAAGTAAAAAGATAAAGTTTTTTATAGAACGATTTCTTTGCATTGTTACACCTAGATAAGAATAATACTAGAGTAGATATCCTTAGCCGTTATAAATAAGATATAAAAAACTTAAAAGCGGCTTAAACTAACAACTAGTTAAGAGTTCTATTTAGATTGTATTAACTTTACCCCCAAATTAATGCTGAATTAGCCTAGTCCTATATTACTTAAATAATAACTTAAGCGGCTATATTAAACGTTATTAAAGGCTAGAAGTAGGTTATATTACTAGACTTTCTAGAGTTGATCGATATATTACTATAGAAAAACCGAGCCTCCTTTACATAAGAATATACCTTCTTACTCTATAAATATCGGATAGAGAATAGACTACTCCTCTATAATAATTGCTTATATATTCTATTAGATTTAGGCCTTTATACGCGGCTTATATAAGAGGCTTATAACTAAGTATCCTCTATATACCTAAGTACTATTAAAACCTATTAGTTACTATTCTAGAAGTACTACTAAAAGAGTATAGAGGTTATTTATAAACGATATATACGGAATTATATTTTATACTATAAAGCTTATCTAATATAAACTTAAACCCTAGGTTTTACCTATCTACTTTCTATACTAAATTAACTAATATAGCACCTATATATTAACTTTAAGAATTTTTCTATAGATAAGTCCGGATATAATTAGATTATAGTAGTAATTAATTGCCTATCTAAATAAGCGGTATCTATCCCCTACTATTATATAATTAACGTATAGGGAATAGCTAAATTGTTTATTTAATAGGTGTACCGTTTTAGCTATATACCTAAAACTATTATTTTAGACTAAAAACCTTAGTTTATATCTAGTTTCTAGTCCAAATTCTGCTATATTTTAGGCGTAAAGATTAAACTATCTACTACTTATTATAAAGAGACTAACGGATAGATAGAGATTATAAATAAGTATATTAATTAGAGACTATACCCTTTTATATCCTTCTACTAGAACAACTAGAGTTCTCTATTACTTATAATCGACTAAGTATAAGCGACTCTACCCTATACAACTATTAGAATATCCCTATATTAGATCTTATATAAATTTAAGCCCTATTAGAGTTAGAATTAAAAATATTCTATTAATCCTATTACTATAACAGATAAATTAAATTATAAGAACGCTTTAGTTCTAGTAACTTATATATATATAGCTTAAGAAACCGTAAAGGCTAATATTAAGAAGGTTTAGAATCGTATACAATCTATTATTAACTATTACTAGTAACCGATCGATTAGTAGATAGGTAATATAGTCTACCTAAATATTAAGAACTTTATAGTTTAAAGACTAAGCCGAAAGCTATCCGATTAATAAGAGGGCCCTTTTAAAGTACTAGAATAGGTTAGAAACTTATACTATCTACAGCTACCCTTAGAGTTGAAAATATATAATGTCTTCGTACTAAACCTACTATATAAGAACCCCTAGGACCCTCTACTAGAGTAAGAAGCTCCAAAACCACCCACTATCACTATTAAGAGGGTAGAAGAGTAGGAGGTTACAGAAATACTAGCTAGTAAGCTATATTATAAGACCCTTAAATACTATATAAAATAGGTAAGATATAATCTTAACCTAGTCTAGTATAAAGTCTTAAATTTTATAGGTTCGCTTTATAAGCTAAAAGCTTTTTATAATAAGTATCTGAATTAACTAAAACTTCTAAAAGCCTTAACTAAATAGATTAAAGTATATAAGAATAGTATAGAGAATATAGATTATCTAGTAGATAATAATATATAAGAGTTAAGTAGTAGATTAGAAAACTAAAGTATAGGCCTAAAATTACTCCTCTATAGAATCTAGAGGGTCTAATAGTAGGCTGTTAAATACTTCTCTAGTTCTCTTCTCTTCTACTCTCCTTCCTCTTTCTTTCTTCTAGACTTCTCTTAAATCTCTTCTACTTTATCTTTAACCGCCTAAGAGCGCCGCGATATTAGTTTAAAAATTAGATACTAAAGTCTTTAGAGCTAAAACTTAATAGAGCAACTTAGTACTCTAGTAGAATAAAACTATCTAAATACTAACTATAAAAAGGCTATCTTTCTAACTCTTTACAACCTAGGTTATAAGTACTAGATTATAAGTAAACTCTAAAATAACCTTAAAAGCTACTTTTTTATTTTTCTTATCCCCTATATATTAGGCTACTATCTATAGTTTAAGATAGCTTTAAAGGACTAGAAACTCCTTCTTATAGTAGAAGGGGATCTATAAATATATTAGTAATAAGTATTCTACTAGTATTAGATACGATTTATATAGGGTTATACTTTTTATTTTATAAGGTATAATACTTGCATTTTTTTAATCTTAGAAATTAAAAGGTAAATATTATATACTACCTATAGGTAAGCGCGTATATAGCTTAAAAGTAGATAATTTAGAAGGCTTCTAAAGAGGCTCTAAAAGGTAGGTAGAGTAGTATATTAATTAATTTTTCTATAAGGTATTAATAATACTTTAATAATTAACGGTTTTAGGGATATATAATAATACGTATAGAGTAGAAGTTGTTATTTAGTTAAGAAAGCTTAGTTAATAGTAACCTAGTAATATACTAAGGCTAGTAAATACTTATTATTATACGCGACAAAATTATAATATTAATAAACTATTATAATAGTAGTTACTAGCTAATATATAGGTTAATTATACTTACTATAAAAACCTTACTTAATATTATATTAATATATAAACGCATCTCTATAAACAACTATATATATTAGCTTTTACTAATAAATACCTCCTTAAAAAAATTTCTTTATACTAGAACCTATTTATAATAACTCTAATTCCCTCCTAAACTAATATAGATAGGAACTATCAGCCTATAAGAAGGGGGGTAGTATAATAATACGAAGAAATCGTTCTATAAAAAGCTTTATATATAACCTTATCCTAAAGCTTTTTACTTATCTTATCCTACCCCCAGCTCCGCCTCTTTTCCCTTCTATATATAGTTATATACTCCTTTATAAGTAGTTTAGTAGTTCTTCTATATCCTTTTATATAAGGCTTATAAGTATTAATAGAATTCCTAGGTTCCTAAACCCCTATATACTTCTATATACCTCTAAGTAGATTTATACTATATTTAGACGTATTATTTTACCTATACTATTATACTATATTTTATAATTATATTCTATATAAGCTTAAACTATATATTAATAACTTCTAAATTCTCTTATTTTATTCTTTAACAATCCTTTACTTAATTAAAGGCTGTTTTAAACTCGTTTATACGCGCTATAAATCGTTTAGGCTAATTCTTTCTTATAAATATTCTACTATATACGCTTAATAGTTTATCTACTATATCTACTACTTTATATAGCTAGAGTATAAATCCTTGTAAATTACGGTTAAGAATATATTATATAATTGTTTAGTCTTCGGTTACTATAAGCTTCTAGTAATTTAGTTGTATATAAGAGTAAAACGCGATTCTATAAAGTTAAGTAGAGAGTTGTTAATATTATATATTAAAAGTTATAGCAGCACGTTACACGCTCTTAAACTAGCCTAATTTATACGCCTATAAGATAAGCTTAATTCTACCTTCTTGTTAAATTAATAGAAGGTTGTATTATAGATTTATTATAGTTCGTACGTAGTGTTTATAATGCTAAGAAAAAGTAGCTGCTTTAATTGTAATGATGCAAAGAAATCGTTCTATGAAAAGCTTCATATACAACCTTATCCTAAAGCTTTTTACTTATCTTATCCTACCCCCGGTTCCACCCCTTTTCCCATCCGTATATAGTTGTACACTCCCTTATAAGTAGCTTAGTAGTTTTTCTATATCCTTTCGTACAAGGCCTATAGGTGTTAATAGAATTCTTAGGTCTCTGAACCCCTATATACTCCTATATACCTCTGAGTAGATTCGTACCGTATTTAGACCTATTATCTTATCTGCGCCGTTATATTATATAGAAAAACTTAATACTACTAGTAACGGCCTCTTTAATAATATCGCATCGATTGTTTATTTAAATATATCTAAGTCCGAGATATACCCGATTTAGTTTAGGTTGTAATACTTATATACTGTTATATTAAATTATTTAGTTACCTAGATAGGATCTTAAAGACCTCTTATTAACTAAAGCCTTTAGGTTTAGAACTTTCTATCCCCTACGATTAGGATTGCCTTTAGAAAAGCCGCGTAGAGTACGTCTAGGTAGAAACTTAGAGACTACTAATAACCTATTAGAATCGGAGGCAACCGCTGATATCTAACTATAATTCACCTTCTAATTCCTATACTAGAATTAATACACGCGTAAGTTGTAGTAAGAGTAAGCTTCTATCTACGCGTGTGGAACAACTATTATCTCTTATAGGGGGCCCTGCAACAGGCGGACCCCTTTTTATAGGACTAGTAGTAAAGAACCTATCTAATTTAGAGGGAAATTAGAGCGAACTTACCCTTAAGAAATAAATTACAATTTTACAAGAGGAGATCGCACGCTTAATACGATAGAGAACTATTAGTCCTAATTAACCTCTATAAACCACCAAATCAGCACTAATAATATACTAAGAAACTTTTGTAACTCCCCTAGCAAGAAACCTCTCGGCCACCCTTAAGCCCCCTTAAGCCTACCTTACTAAACGCACGCCTAAGATTAAAAGCTTTATAGATGGTAATAAACCTATATTTAAATAATAGCAAGCCTCGATCCTAGACCGACTTAAAATTAATATAGATTACTATCAGATAGAGTATATACGTATAGCATTAGTATAGAAATATACCTCTAGTACTGCGAAAGGGTATCTAGAGCTAAAATACCTAGCCGAATTAGACTAGTATCGGTTTAAGAATGCTAAAGAAATAATTTTACTTCTACAATCGTATTTTATTATAGGTAATAAAGAGATAGAGGTATAACAGGCGTTTTAGGTCTTAAAGATAAATAAGGGAGAAACGTTCCCAACTTTTAAAGCTCGCTTTATTAGTACAGCTATTAGGGGATCCGTATCTGAATCTGAGTGGTTCTTCTACCTATAAGATAAGATTCTCTCCAGCTTAAGGATACTAAACCTTAGCTTTAAACTTATATAGAAAGACTCCTTTAATACTATAGTTGCCTACTTAACAGCCTACGATATAGAAAGGAGGAGTATTCCTAACCTCCTGGAACGAACTATTAGCCCTCAGGTTGTAGCTAAAACAAATTTAAAGCGGTACTAGAAGGCTTCTAAAAGTTTATCTAAGGTAACCTACAATCTAATACTACCCTAGTCTATCCTAGTATTAATACCTTATTCTACTATAATCGCTCCCTAACAACCTAGTAAGACTCCTACACCTGAAAGGTATATAACCCTAGATAATTACTATAATTATAGTAAACTAGAACACTTTATAAATAAATATATAGTCCTTAAAGTATAAGAGATAGAGGTTAAATAAGAGAAAATTAAGGAAGAAGAGTTTTTAGACGTAAATAAATACCACCCGGATAGTTCTCGGGTAGGAAATAGAGATATCTAGGAAAACTCTCCGTCCTAGGCTTAAGTAGATACGACTTATCAAACATCGATTTATCGTATTTATTTAGAGGAAAGTACTTCTAAATCCCTACTGTTCTATATTTAAAAGGCGTTAGTATACAACTAAACGCCTTTATTAATACTAGCACCTAAGGCTTCCTATTCCTTAATTCTATAGTAGCTAGATCGCTCTCCTAAGCCCTATATATATTAATATAGTACTTACCCTTTAAAATTACCGTTAAAGGTTTTTAGGACCGAATCTAAACCCTAGTTAATTAATATATCCGCTTGCACCTGCGAATTAATAGAAGAACTATCTAAAACTACCTATTTATTATTATAAACCTAGGTACTTAGGATTGTATTATTAGCATTAAATAGTTATATTACTTTTAGCTCCAGCTAGATACGGATAAGAATTGGATTATATAGCCCTCTAAATATCCTACTACTTATAATCTATTACCCCCTCTTCTTATATAATTAACTCAGCTAGCACGCAATAAGAAGGTAGAGCTAGATATCTAGCGATACAACGCTCTATAGGAAAAGGACTAGTATTAGTAGTCCTATAGTCTAACTATCTATCGTATTAAAAGTTTACTAAGACTACTAAAACTATATTAATTTCCTATAGCCTATAGTCTAAATAAGCTTAAAGCTCCCGCACGCCCGTATATAATAAAGTCCGAATCTAATCCGAAGAAAACCCGTTCTCCTATTATCGCTCTTATTACAGCTAATACTTTCCACTTTAATATAAAGAGGAAAGAGAACGAGTTTTTCTCTACGTCTCTATACGAAATCGAGCGGCTAATTAAAGATAAGTAAACCCTAGAGCTAGAAGATAAGGCTGAAAACGAAGTACTAGTAAATCTCTAATTATTATCCAAATACTATAGGTATTAGGATATATTTAGTAAGATTGCGGCTTATTAATTACCAGAATACCATTCTTATAATTATAAGATTATCCTTACAGAACTCCTCCCTAATAGTTATAGCCCGTTATATAAGTAGAATGTTGAGGAGCTGGAGGTAACTAAGAAGTATATTATAGATAATCTACGGAATGGGTATATTAAGTAGAGTCTAAGCTCTTTTATATCTCCAATCCTATACGTCCGCAAATTTAATAGCGACCTATATATCTGCGTAGATTATCGTAAACTTAATACTCTTACCTATAAAAACATATATCTAATATCGTATATAGATAAACTCTTATCTAGGCCTACTAAAATAGTAATCTTTACTAAGTTTAATATTCGCGCGGCCTTTAACAAGATTAGAATAGATTCTAGTTCTAAGGAATATACTACCTTTTAGACTCGATATAGAACCTATAAGTATAAAGTTCTACCTTTTAGATTATATAACAGTCTAGTAACTTACCAGTACTATATAAACGACGTACTAATTAACTATCTAGATAACTTCTATATTACTTACCTAGACGATATTCTTATCTACTTTAAAGACGAGGCGATATATACTATCTACATTAAGAAAGTTCTTAAGAGATTACGTTAAGCAGGGTTACAAGTTAATATTAAGAAGAGCGAATTCTATATTACCCGAACTAAATACCTTAGCTATATCCTCTTAAATAAAGGCCTTAAGGTTAACCTAGAAAAGGTAGAAGTACTATACAACTAGTAGCTACCTACTATTATAACGGGTGTGAAATCCTTCTTAGGTTTTACTGGATTCTATCAACAGTTTATACCGGAATTCTCGCGTGTTATAAAGCTAATTATCATACTATAGAGCCCTATAACCCCTTTTATATAGACTTTAGAATGTAATATTACCTTTAAGAAATTAAAGTCAGCTCTATTAAGTATACCTACTTTCTACTACTTTAATCCTACGTTAGAAATAAAAATGGAAACTAATACCTCTAATAGAATAATTGCAGGAGTACTGTTATAGAAATATCTCAACGGAAAATAGTACCCTATAGCGTTCTATAGTAAGGTTCTATCCGGTTCAGAACTGAACTAGAAGATTTATAATAAGAAACTGTTCGTAATCGTTACTACGTTTAAGTAATAGAGGGTAGAACTTACTTTAGTAGCTACTAGGACTCTAGTATATACCGATTATTACTTACTTAAATATTTTATAACTATAAAGGTACTTAATACTCGTTAAGTTTATTAAACCGAGGAATTAGCTTAGTATTAGTTCCGAATCAAGTACACCCTAGGTAAGAATAATACTAGAATAGATATCCTTAGTCGTCGCGAATAAGATGTAGAAAACTTAAAAGCAGCTTAAACTAACAACTAGTTAAGAGTTCTATTTAGACTGTATTAACTTTACCCCCGAATTAATGCCGAATTAGTCTAGTTCTATATTATCTAAATAATAGCTTAAGCGGCTATACTAAACGTTATTAAAGGCTAGAAGTAGGTTATATCGCTAGACTCTCTAGAGTTGATCGACGCATTACTATAGGAAAACCGAGCCTCCTTTACGCAGGAACGTATACTTCTACCCCGCAAGTATTAGATAGAGAATAGACTACTCCTCTATAATAATCGCTTATATATCTTATTAGATTTAGGCCTTTATATACGACTTATACGAGAGGCTTACAACTAAGTATCCTCTGTATACCTAAGCGCCACTAAAACCTATTAGTTACTATTTTAGAAGTACTACTAGAAGGGTATAGAGGCTACTTGTAAACGATATATACGGAATTACATCCTATACTATAAAGCTTATCTAATACAAACTCGAACTCTAGGTTTTATCTACCTACTTCTTATATTAAATTGACTAATATAGCATTTATGCATTAACTTTAAGAATTTTCCTATAGATAAGTCCGGATATAATTAGATTATAGTAGTAATTAATCGCCTATCTAAATAAGCTATATCTATTTCCTACTATTATATAATTAACGTAAGAGGAATAGCCGAATTATTTATTTAATAGGTGTACCGCTTTAGCTATATACCCGAAACTATTATTTTAGACCGAGGACCTTAGTTTATATCTAGTTTCTAGTCCGAATTCTGCTATATTTTAGGCGTGAAGATTAAACTATCTACTACTTATTATAAAGAGACTAACGGACAGACGGAGATTATAAATAAGTATATTAATTAGAAACTGCGTCCTTTCGTATCCTTCTACTAAGATAACTAGAGTTCTCTATTACCTATAATCGACTGAATATAAGTAACTCTACCCTATATAACTATCGGAATATCTCTATATTAGATCCTATATAGATTTAAGCCCCGTTAGAGTTAGGATTAAAAATATTCCGTTAATCCTATTACCGCGACAGACAAATTAAATTATAAGAATACTCTAGCTCTAGTAACTTATATATATATAGCCTGGGAAACTATAAAGGCTAATATTAAGAAGGCTTAGAATTGTATATAATCTATTATTAACTATTACTAGTAACCAATTAATTAGTAGATCAGTAATATAGTCTACTTAAATACTAAGAACTTTACGGTCTAGAGACTAAGCTAAAAGCTATCCGATTAATAGAAGGGCCCCTTTAAAGTACTAGAGTAGGTTAGAAACTTATACTACTTATAGCTACCCCTAGGGTTGAGTATATATAATATCTTCGTACTAAACCTGCTGTATAAGAACCCCTAGAACCCTCTACCTAGATAAGAAGCTCCGAAACCACCCGCTATCGCTATTAATAGGGTAGAAGAGTAGGAGGTTGAGAAAATACTAGCTAGTAAGTTGTATTACAAGACCCTTAAATACTGTATAAAATAGGTAGGATATAATTCTAACCTAATCTAGTATAAAGCCTTAAACTTTATAGGTTCGCTTTATAAGCTAAGAGCTTTTTATAATAAGTATCTAAATCACCTAGGACCCCTAAAAGCCCTAACTAAATAGATTAAGGTATATAAGAATAGTATAGAAAATATAGATTACCTAGTAGACGATAGTATATAAGAGTTAAGTAGTAGATTTTAAAAACTAAAGTATAGGCCTAAAATTACTCTTCTATAGAATCTGGAGGGTCTAATAGTAGGCTGTTAGATACCTCTCTAGTCCTCTCCTCCTCTATTCTCCTTCTCCTTTCTTCCCTCCGGACTCCCCTTAAATCTCCTCTATCTTATCTTTAGCTGCCTAAGAGCGCCGCGATATCAGCCTAAAGGTTAGATATTAGAGCCTCTAAGGCCGAAACTTAATAGAGTAACTTAGTACCCTAGTAGAATAAAGCTACCTAAATACTAGCTGTAAGAAGGCTATCTTCTTAACTTCTTACAACCTGGGTTATAAGCGCTAGGCTATAAGTAGACTCTAAAATAGCCTTAAAGACTACCTTTTTATCCTTCTTATCCCCTACGTATTAGGCCGCTACTTATAGTTTAAGATAGCCTCAGAGGACTAGAAACTCCTCCTTATAGTAGGAGGGGATCTATAAGTACGTTAGTAGTAAGTATCCTACTAGTATTAGATGCGATTTATATAGGGTTATACTTTTCATTTTATAAAGTATAATACTTACATTTTTTTAATCTTAGAGACTGAAAGGAAAATATTATACGCCGCCTACGGGCGAGTATATATATAGCTTAAAAGTAGATAATTTAGAAGGCTTCTAAAAAGGCTTTAGGAGGCGGGTGGAGTAATATATTAATTAATTTTTTTCTATAAGGTATTAGTAATACTTTAATAATTAATAGTTTTAGGGACGTATAATAATACGTATAGAGTAGAAGTTATTATTTAGTTAAGGAAGCTTAGTTAACAGCAACCTAGTAATATATTAAGGCTAGTAAACGCTTATTACTATACGCGACGAAATTACAATATTAATAAACTATTATAATAGTAGTTACCAGCTAATATATAGGTTAATTACACTTACTATAAAAACCTTACTTAATATTATGTTAATAAACGTATCTCTATAGGTAACCGCGTGTATTAGCTCTTACTAGTAAATACCTCCTCGAAGGAATTTCTTTATACTAGAACCTATCTATAATAGCTTTAATTCCCTCCTGAACTAGTATAGATAGGGACTATCAGCCTAAAAGGAGGGGGGTAGTATAATAATATAAAGAAATCGTTCTATAAAAAGCTTTATATATAATCTTATCCCAAAGCTTTTTACTTATCTTATCCTACCCCTAGTTCTACTCCTTTTCCCATCTATATATAGTTGTACACTCCCTTATAAGTAATTTAGTAGTTTTTCTATATCCTTTCGTATAAGGCCTATAGGTGTTAATAGAATTTCTAGGTCCCTAAACCCCCACGCACTCCTATATACCTCTAAGTAGATTCGTGCTACATTCGGACCTATTATCTTGCCTACACTATTATATTAATAGTTTAGCTACTTTAATAGTAGAATACGTTATATATTTAAAAAAAAATAAAAATAAAAATTGAAATGCTATTAAATAAAAAACTCGGGTTTAAAACTAAAATAACATATCTAAAATTTATCTAGAATATATCTTACACCTATTCTATGCTTGGGCTATATAGCTTAGGGGCGCCAAGCCCCTAAGGGAAATCTTGTTTCTAGTGCTGCCTCCGTAAGGTGGCTCGCCAGGTGCCCGTCAGAGTTGCACACCCGCGGGTCCCCCGAGCTGTACGGTGAACTCCCGAACCCATCTCTCTGTAACGGAAAGAAACTCTCTGTCCAATACTACTAGATACACACTCAGTTTTTTTTTTAAAGCAAAAGGTTAAAAAAAAAAAAAAAAAAAAAAAAAATCAATCGACATGGGGCAGGAGTGTGAAGGTCTCGTTAGTAGTGCTACAAATCTCGAGAGCATATGAAGTAATAACGGACGCTACAAGGTAGTAACTAGTTCAACGAACATGTCCTTTTGCTGCCGACCCTGCGACCACCGCAACCATGCCATGCACGCCGTATCCTCGACCCCGACTCTCCTAGACGTATGCATAATAACACTATCCTTTGACTCCCCGCCCGTCCATTCTCCTAGCATCAACACAGCCCTCGTCCCACAGCGCTCTAAACATGCTCCTGGACGACATCGCCGACGCTTCCGAATCGCACACACACTTTACCACCTGATCTCCCTGTCTTACGAACCCAAAAGCCGTCATCATACTCACGACAGCCACCGACAGGTGTTCAAAAGGCTTGTCCCCCGTCTTCAAGCCGGTGCTGAGGTACTTGAAGAACCCGCCTTACGTGCAGCACATCTACCTCGACTACTCTGTCCTATCCCTCGCAGCAGCGACGACCCCAGATGATAGGATCTCTTGCGACCTCATGCTCGTGGGCGCCTCTAGCCCTAACATCGCCGGCGCGATCGGGAAGCGGTTCAGCTGGGACCCAAAGCGCTCCTCTCTGCCGACGCGAATAAGAGAGGTTGGGGTCCCGGCCAGCTTCGGCCGGTCCGACGACCTGATCCGCGACTTCTGGGCCTGGACAGAACTACACATCGATCCAATGGATTCGCCGTCGATCTCGAGTGCGCTGGGCGGCGGCAGCGATTATCACGAGGTCGTACTACGGAGCACGAATGCCGAGGAGAAGAATAGCGCGCTTTTCTCTACCCAGGACGAAGACGAGAGGCTGCCGCGGTACGCTGATGACGAGACGCTCGTCATGCTCTTCCAGTGGACTTCGCACGCTGACGCGGACCGCTTCAAGAACCCGTTGGAGAAGAGCTGCGGCGTGAATGGGCAAAGTGTCGGCTTCGACATCTGGGATTATCATGTGGATTATCCAGTAAGGCAGATGAAGGACCTTGGAGCAAAAGTCGAGTCATATCGACTTGAGCTGAGGCGCGTGGAAGCGAGGACGGAGCTTGCAAGGCGCGAGGTTAGGGAAAGGAGTGGGAGTCGGAGGCTTAGGGGGATGGCTGTTGGACTGGGCGAGACGGTGAGTGGCCTTTGGGGGTAGCGTGGTGTGGAAATGGAATGTGGTGGTAATATTGTGGACGAGGCGGCGTGTGGCTTGCCTAAGGCAGAATGCTAATGCTGGAGGAGTCGGCGATTTTCCGATTGAACGGTATGGGGTAAGCGGTGTTTTGGCGTGTGCAGGGTGGTAATTTGCATCCATATGTTGATTGGATACATAACCTGGGGTCGACGGAAGCGATGGTCCCGAAAACGAATGAGTGCAGTTCTGTCGGAAGCCCATGACAGACCAGCGTGTCATTACTTACCGCACGAATTTGGCAACAAGATATCTGGAGCGGGGCTATAGCATCGGTGAACGCCCATCAGATTGTGCGCCTGAGATGCCAGCCGCCGAAGCCGTGGGGTCACTGAGTATGGCCGCCACATGTGCATGTGTAGGGCGCGGAAACGACTCTCACCGCATAGAGTACTCATGGCTGATGGCAGTCGCATTGAAAACCGGAAAATGATAAATTTCCGAATAGCCCCGTGGATATCCTCGTCGCTATTGCGTCCTTCCTCAATGGCAAAGTCGTTTCTGATCCGGTCTCGTAGACACGAGCCTGCGGACTTCCGGCCGTTTCTAACGTCCGTAGTAGGCCTTTCGGTCATTTAGGTACTAGGGGTGGCCGAAACGTCTAATGCGCGTGTCCTCGCTGGCTCCCAAGGTGGTTATGTGCACGAAGCTCCCATGTCGGCATAGCCTGAGCCACAGTTGACGTTGGCAGCCCCTCTGCGACGTAGCATACGCCCGCAATGCCCGACTATACATAGGCTACGGAAGCGGCTCTAGCGACTTCATCGCCCCTACGTTACCACCTGCGAAACCCCTTGCGGCTTGTCAAGCGACGGATGGCGCCGGCGAAGGATTTAACGCATGATTTCTGTCATGGCTGTGCGGTAGCGCTCGCACCGCCACTAGTGTGGCGTCTCCCAGCAACTCTAGTTTTCGGCGTGGGCGAACGCGCACCAACCATCCAAGCTGATGAAGAGGTTGCGGATGCTACGTAGGGCAAGGCGCTCTCACCGATGCGGAGCAGAAAAGTGCGGCGTATGTATGATTGCTCAGAGTACATTCACGCCGTAGCTGTGCCTGCGGGGCTCAGGTGCGTGTCCGTATTTTCAACCTTGCATTCCCTTTCCATTCCTGCATGACGGAGAGAGTATAATATGCTGAAATGGAACGTGATCGTGGCGAATCCGTCGAGACCAAGTCCACCTTGAGACTTATGGAATGGCACACTCTGACGGAACCATTGCTCACCAACCAAACAAAGCGCTGTCCACATATACATCCTCCCAAGTTCGTCGATCGTCTAATCAGAAGGAAGACGAGTTACTGAATGAGAAAGACGTTATCCAAGGACGAATATTCTGGCTGCCTCCACAGGAAGAGTTGCCCGTGAAGGCTGTAAGGAGGGCCCACGGCAAAGGTGCGGTGGATGATGGCATATACAATCATCCCGTTGTGGTCATCTCGCGGCCGGCTGAGGACAGTAGCATCATCCACTTCCATCTTGTAAGCATCTATCCACAATGATGCACAGTGAGAGCATACTAACAGTAACCAGATAACCTCATTCCAAGGGAAGAAACTTCACGAGATCTACGGCAAGTCCAACGATTTTCATGCAAGCCGCCGCTCGTGGTATCTTCCTATAGCACCTACACCACCACATCCCGATGCGAACTCCAAGAAGGCGAAGAGGCGGTTTCCGACACTAGAGTTGGATAGAGGTGCAGCCTTAAGATGGGACTCGTACGTAAACCTCCGGCACGTCTACAAAATTGATTGGTCCTTTCTGCGGCAATACGCCAACCCCGATGCGCAAGACACAGTGGAATATAAGATGGAGCGCGAATCGATGATACGGTTGCTGGCGAAGAGTAAATTCCTAACTGGTTACCAGACGGGTCCACAGCTCATGAGACCGATGTCCCCACACATCCATGAGCATCAGCTTCAGCCTTCGGCACTGGACAATGGAGGCGCGACAATAGAGTCACCAATATCAGACGTCGCTTCAGTGATGTCTGACCAATCGGATCTCTCTCCATTGCTCGAGTATCGTTTTTTAGGCGGGCTTCCATTGGAAGATGGATCACCCCCGGATCGACCGCCGCGGGCCCCTCCTGAAGTTCTAGGCCCAAATGATGGAATTGAGGGTAGCCTGCATCGACTGCTGAGAGTCCTCTGCTGGCCATGGCTACTTCTGAGACGGTTGTGGGTCCGGCTTTGGGCAAGACAGGTATCGCGATGATGACAGTAGATTAAGGAGTATTAGCATTCATAGGCGCATCTTCTCGGCTAAGCATCTCTCTTTTACTAGACCACATCTCCGTGCTAGCGCTTGTGTTAGTATCAATCCATTTGACTTCCTGTATCAGTCGACTCTCCCACGTAGATGTAAGGTAGCTTTCTTCTTGATGGTTGCGAAGCCGTTGCACCAGTGCTTCTCGTTCACTCTGCAAGATATGCACGTCCGCGAGTGCCATGCGAAGAAATACCCATAATGATTCTTGTTCAGACCGTAGCTTGGTTGCAAAATCCAGTACTTCGTGGACGATCTGACGTCTCTGATGGACGGAGTGAATTCTAGGAAGCAGGAAGAGTAAGAATGACCATCCGGAGATGTCGCTTGTATGCTTCAGGCACCATGCCTGGACCTGGAGAGTACAATTGGCAAGGAACAGCTTATATGAATCTTCCCATACGTGACAAGTCTCGTCGTTGAAGAGATTATTTATCTTCAAAAGTAGTCTCCGGGCGTACTGCCATGCGTAGTAGTTCTTGGGATGGTGGCCTCCAGCTTTAAATACGGCTTCGAACTCAGCCCTCGCGAACACGAGAAAGCGTTCTGCCGAGGTCTCAACTGGATTGATTAGAGGTAAGAGGTTTAGGAGCCAGAGACGATGATGCCATAGAGTTGGCGACTTTGACTGGCGGTGCAATGGCGAAGTCAAAATACTGTTTAAGAAGTTGAATTCTCTCTTGACTGTCGTCGACTCAGTGTTCTGGAGAATCCATCTCTTGCGGAAGTTTGCTGCCGTGATGTGCTCGGGATCGAATAGAAGGATGACTCTTGAGGCCTCCAAAGCAATCTGACAAGTGGCAACATCGTCCCGACTTTTGAAGAAAAGCATCCTCGCTTTAAGGTACGCTAACGCCAGTGTCTGTTTCGAAACCCCAAGATTCAAGCCCTCGTGGAGAATTAACGCACCGTCTGCTGGCTGCAGTGCCGGTGGTAGGACCTCGATCGCAATAACATCATCTTCGTGCTTAGCAAAGTAATTGTTTAGTGCGTCATAGGCTCGATCATTTAGCATTGAGACTGGGGAGTCGTGTGACTCTTCCATTGAGTAGAGGGACGCGAAGGGCAGCGGCCACACCCCGAGGCAGCGAGAGAATAAATGTGGAAAGGAGCGCAAGGTTCGAGGCTGATATAAATAATGAGGGAGTAAGATGCCTGATAATGAAGGTTGCATTCAATAGCTTCTTACGGGAACGCCCGTGCACAGGCCATCTTACACACACCGAATTCACCCATCGGCGAAATGACGAAGCGCTCCCGTTCTGCCTCTCCCCACCACACGATGCGCTGAACGACAGTTAGCACAACAACTCACCGCCATGCCGTCCCTCCTCATTGTAGTCTTCGTACTGCAACTCGCCCTCCACTTAATCAATACTATCGGCGCAAATACAATCAACGAACTCGTATGCCGTCTCTTACTTTTCTTCCCGGCTATTCGGGCCTCATCAGATAATACACTTGGATTCATTATTGAGAAAAGAATCGCTGATGGCATATAGTTATGGATACTGTATAACAGGTTTCCCACGCCGACGTCGGCGTCTGCGCAACAGGCCACGACGCTGAAACGGGAGGTTATTCGGTTGAAGCGCGAGCTCGGGGGCGTGTCTGCGCAGGATGATTTTGCGAAGTGGGCCAAGTTGAGACGACAGTATGATAAGGCTGTAGGCGAATTTAAGAAAATCGGTATATGCTCCCGTTCTATCTCCCGCCAAATTAAAAATAAGAGTACATCTAGGATATAGGAGTACTTTGCTAACTATATTGATGGTGGACAGACTCCGCCCTCCGTGGCCACCGCAACAGCTTCTTCTCCACACTCTCTACCATCCGATGGCTCTTCACCAACGGCCTTCGTATCGCCCTTCAATTCTGGTATTCGAAGCAGCCTATGTTCTGGATTCCTGAGGGTTGGGTGCCTGGATATGTTGAATGGGTTCTCTCCTTCCCTCGCGCGCCCAAAGGAAGCGTTAGCATCAATATTTGGGATATCGCGTGTGCGAGTATAGTCAAGCTGGTGGGCGAGGCGCTTACGGCAGTGTATGTGCTGGTTACGAAGAGGCCCGCCCCAGGTGCGCGGGAGGAACCGATGGCATTCGATGCGAAACCATCCGCTCGAACAGCACCATCGAGGGAGAAGGACCTATAATCGATGTGCTCATGTTAGAGCATTACGCATGTATCGCGTTAATTGGTGAAAACGATTTCTTATGATAGCGAGTAAACAATAGCTGGTACCAATGAACACAATATGAAAATGCTGAGCGTATAGATGTCTTGTCTCCCATCTTTTTGACGCAACATCTTCAAAGCGGAGCTTAGATACTGCAACACGAGTGGGATGACCTTGGCAGGTCGTTGGGCTTGTTCTAGGCTCACAAATTGAACTCGTGATTGTGGAGAGTTCGAAATCTCCGAGTCTTCGATAGGGCCAAACTACGATTCGATTTGGGCGACATGCTACGGCAGTGCAGCCCTATAAAGCACGTAGTAATTTAGATTGAGCAAACAGTCAACACAAGACAGTTCAGTCATCTCCGTGGCTTTAGTTAGGATTGCTGAATGCCAATTTTGAGAGGGGAGTACTTACAGGTTGCGAGCGAAAATTTAGTCGAGAAGAACATAGCGCCAAGTGTTCGGCCCGATATTCTTCCGCAATCGCACCACGTGACAGGAGCACTCATTGCCTCTCTGGTTACAATGAGACATCAGTATTGGATTTTTAGGGCTGAATCAAACGAAGGATAAGTTGGAATTGCTCTGCTCGGTAACTAGCGAGTTTCAATTCTCGTATCACTGGAGGCTGAAACACTGTTGTCCCAAGATCTCTGGCCGTGAACTTGGACCACAGAATGGGTACCCAATGGTCATTAGGGTAGCCGTGGGTTTGTTCGAGCATTATCTCACCATGTCTCCGATTGATATAAGCGATGGGGCTCTAGGTACCGATTCTCTATGAGGCGAAGGCTGCAGATGCGTTGAGCCCAACACTTGGAGGAACAGAACATATCCTCTTCCATATTCCATAGGTAGGACTGGCAGCTGTCGGAAAGCAATTGAAATACATGTCGTATCAAGCGCGTATATCATCTTCTTTATCGAATCTAGCACGGAGGTAACCAGCCAATAGGTTGGGAGGCTAACGGTCGACAGTATTGGGTGCGACGCCGGGCTATCAGCATATCTCACATTTCGGGATCTGACGTCCTTGCCATGTCTATATTTAGACGACAAGTTTGCGATAACATGGGAATTGGTCAGTCAGGTGGATCAAGAGCAATATATATCGATACCAGTTGCCTGGGAAGCGTGGACGCCAGATACGAGATTCCTGGAAAGGGCTCTAATGAGGGATCCAATACGTGGGATACTGGGAGCCCGCTGCAAAGTCGTCGGGACCGAGGTCCGTGAGACCACGCGGTAATCGGGCGCGATACAAGGCTCTACTTCTATTGTGGAGGTACATACATATATATGTACAGACGTGGCGTCTGCGGGGGTGACCTGATTCAGTTCGGCAACGATTCAGGTATGTTTGTTCCGCAGTGTTAGGAAAGGAGGACGACATAGAAGAAGCCATGACGCGAGAGATGGCGGTGTGAGTCATGGAAGAGGAAGTTGATAGCGACAGAATGGGTGAATGGGTACGGGACGCCAGTTATGGCCTGATGGAGCCATGTGTGCCATGGAGAAATATGCTGCATCATTTTCGGTTCCCCATGCCAAAAGGCCCAAGGCAGTTAACCCGTCAATGAAGGGCCGTGTCACGCTGCAGGCTGCAGGATGCAGCCTGCAAGCAAAGCAGGACTATCTCTTCGGCAAGGTGGCCGGGCCAGAAGCCAGGCCAAAGATGGACTGGTTCATACCAAAGGAGCAGAGAGAGCGAGGGGGCCCAGGTGGTGGCTCCCAGGGCTTGCACGCGGCCTTCCCGTCCCGGGGCTAAAACCACGTGTCGAGCGGGCGCCGAGCACGGAGGATCTTGGCCTAGCGACTTGGCCTCAATTTCAAGCGCCAGGGAAGGGGATTCGATGATGAATAGTGCATACGTGCAGTATGCAGCGCCGACGAGGTGTTTCCGAGGCCACGGTCGCGGTCGAGTGTCGTGGTCGTGGTCGTGGTCGTGGTGAAAGTGGTTGATGATGATGCTGCGGTCCAGGTGCGGGGGGAAACACGGGACGAACCTTACCTGTAGACGTCTCGCGCAGCAATGCGGATGCGTTCAATGTCATCTCACCTGGCCGCTCCCTTCGCAAATGGCCCACGCCAGCTTCATGGGACCCTCCACCTTTCGCGATCCCTGGCCACCATGAGAAACCGCCCCCCCGTGGCTCGACTTGCACTTCTTGGGATCCTCCGCTCCTCCCTCCATCCCTCTCTCCCTAGCCTCAGCCAGGACGCCGTGCGCCTGCTTCCGTATTCCCCGCCCGTCTGGAATCTGTGCGCGCCTTAGTGGTGCGCAGTCCCAGAGAAGACTGCCCGTGCCTTTATTGAAGATCCAACTGCTCATCTCGATGCCCTTCCGGCGCAATTGAACACAACCCCCCCCCCCCCCCCCCCGGAGCCGCCAGCATGTCCGCCGCCGCAGGCGATGCAGAACCAGTCGAGGTCGACCCACAGGTACGTCCCCTCGCCATGGAGCCCCCCTAGCGCCAACTGCTCTCCTTCCTGGCGATATGTGCCGTCCGCGTCGAGGGGACTGGAGCATCTTGTCGAGCTCGACTCAGAGACGCTACGTTTGGCTGGTAGATTCCCAGCTAACGAGACTGCGGCGCATAGGTGCTCAACGATGACGGATCCTCTTTCGCCGACTTCTTCGAGCAAAGGTCTGTCAAGCCGAGCATACTGTGTTATTCACCTCAATAGCTAATCTCCGTGCAGAAGCTCCTACACGACCTCGTGCTCTCCTAGTGTGACTAGGTATCCCCTCGAAAACGGCCGTCGGTACCACGCCTTCAAGCACGGATCATACCCTCTGCCCAACGACGAGCGAGAACAAGAGAGACTGAACATGGCCCACCACATGCTGAGGAAAGCACTAGGGGACAGGCTGTTCCTCGCCCCTTGCGACAAGTTCCACCGCGTCTTGGACATTGGAACGGGCACAGGAATATGGAGCATTGAGATGGGTGACCTTTACCCGCAGGCTGAAGTGCTTGGAAACGACCTGAGCCCTGTGCAGCCAACATGGGTACCACCAAACGTGAAATTCGAGGTGGACGACATCGAGAGTCGGTGGGCATTTGGTATTCCCTTCGACTTTGTCTTCAGCCGTGCATTGTCTTGCGCAATATCTGACTGGCCAAGACTCGTCAAACAAGCTTATAGCAACTTAAGACCGGGTGGATGGGTAGAATTCCAGGACTTTGACATAGAATATTATGCCGAGGACGGAAGCTATGATCAGTCGAGCAACACGGCCAAGCATACTCGTCTACTTCTCGAGAGTGCTCGAAAAGCGGGGAAGGAGCCGTGTCCGGGTCCGAAGCTGGAAGGGTGGGTGCGAGATGCAGGATTCAAAAATGTGACACATCGCAAAATCAAGCTCCCTATTGGCCCATGGCCCAAGGATGAATGTCAGGTGTGTGGACACGCCATCAAGTAATCAACTAGCTTGGCGCACTAACTAGAACGTAGAAAGATCTGGGGAACTTCAATCTAACACAGACCCTGGAGGGCATTGAAGCATATTCAATGAGACTCTTCACCTCCGAGCTTCGGTGGGAACAGGAGGAAGTCGAAGTATTATGCGCCAAAGTCCGAGCAGAGCTGAAGCACCAAAAGTCAGCTAATCTTATGTACGATTTGTGGGTGCTCCTGCTCAATACATTATTGGTCATATGCCTAATCGTTGCAGTCACGTCGTGTATGGCCAGAAGCCGAAGTTGATATCATAACTGCATTCATTTTCTCGCTCAACGAACTCCACTTGGCGCCTTATTTCAAACTTAATGCTTTGCAATACTGGGAGGGTCTCGAGTAGATGATTACCTTACATCTTTTGGGTGTCTGTTGCTCGCTTTTTCCGTTTGGGTGGAACAAACTCCGAGCGCTTTGGCGTCATTTGGGTGTTTTCTAGCAGCACTTTGTCTGACCATGCATAAGACCAGCACACAGAATAGATTATCTTTCTGCAGGCTTTGCTTTCGTTCTAGGACGCTTCAGCCACGTTTGTGCTTAATTCGATTAAGGCTTGCATAGCACATTATGAGAGCCGAAAACATAGTCACTCTCTGCTTGCATGCTATCACATAGCGCATAAATGGATACAAGTCGATCTCTGTGAACAATCAAATTTGTCCTCCCTACATGCAGAAATTTATCTTATTTACTTGCCATTGGCCGAATCCGGGGCCTCGATCTTCGACTTCGTCATTTCCCGTCAAACTATCTTTTCCCGCATCAGAACCGTACATCTATTCGTAACACCACCCCAACTCCTAAAATCCCAAATCAAGACACTCTTGTTTCTCTAGCCTCCTCCTTTCTCTACCAAGATCCATGTCCAATCCACATCTCTGTACTCCTCAAGCCACACCATTTCGCCTGAACCCTTCGAAGCATGCCAAGCCTTGAACCCGCGAAATCGTCCGTTATTGTCACCATAGCATTCGGGTTGAGCTTTAGATATCGCCCAGTCTATATTTTGGATTCGAGAACCCTTATCCCTATGCTTAAATCGCAGATGATCGTATCGACGCTGCCTGTCCACGGTTTTCGGTAGCCGGGTTGGGGAAGTCGCTCGTATTGGAGATTGTGCAGCGCATGAGGACGTGGACGCTGTTAGAAAATTTTGGGTGTTCATTTCTGGCTGCTGTGTTGTTTGGGTTTTCGGATACTTTGGGTGTAGGGACCGTTGAGTTTCTAGCATGGTGGCTTGTCATTTTCCGAGGCTTTTGGGACCTAGGAAATTTTTTTTTTTTGGCTGGTAAATTAGATTGGAGAACTACGAGGTGGGGATTGGGATTAGGAGCATTTTAAGCTTAGATGGCTGTGAAATTTGTTGGAGGAAAGCGCGTGAGTTTGGTCATTTTCTGCTGATGAATCAGCCGTTATGAACTTGTAGTGTAGAATGGATTGTTGCTGTGGCGGCAGAGCCATCTCGGTAAAATTTATAGAGCAATGTCGCTCAGTTTGATCAAAAGGTCTTGCAGAATCTGAAGTCGAAAGCTGAGTGTCGGTTCTAGTGCGCATCACTACAGCATAGCAAATAATAGTTCTAAAGATTTTGACTAGAGAATAGATGCGTTATTGGTAATAGCAGCAGGAACAAGCTGACAACGAGCAGCATGATGAATATTCTTCATTCATTAAGCAGAGCCAATCGTATTACTTTGAAATCATTCCGACATTCCCGTCGCACAAAATAGCTCCCATTATTCAAATATTCCTAAGTCTAATTTTCCCATCCTTTCTCAATCCTATCACCCCATATCGCATTCCCTCATATTCCTAGGTCAACTAAAACTTCCGCATCTACAATTCTAACCATCGGTAACTCCAAGTACTTGACCCTTCTTCCATGGCCATGTATACCTATTCCTATTGTGGCATGCTCTTCTCAACCCACCACAGATAACCTCTACTCTCCCATTGTTAAAATATTTAATTCCCGTCAAGCCCTGAACACTCCGATCGATCATATTGAGAGGATGGAATTCAGCGGCTCGTTACTCGCAAGCATCTAGAGCTTCATCGGCCGCAGCAACGCTTCTGAAATTCTTACGGGCTTTTCGATGTACTCGGAAACCCACGTCGAAGTATAATCTTAGTATATTGGGCTGAGGAGACGCACGAAGAATGTGGATAGTCGGCTTGCTGATTTCGGCATCGTGAAGAATTCGAAGCGTCGAAGCTATATGACGGGTCTAGCTTGAAAATCAAAAATCCATATTGAATTCTGGCTCGGAACGTCTTTCATATATCTTGTTACTTGACTGCTACTGCAAGAGCGGTCTCCCTGCAGAATTTGGAAACCTACGTTTGCAGGGGGTTTACATACTACATCCATGCTTTGTGATAGAGTTACGCCTTGGGATCCTATACTTAGCCGTCTAGAGTCAATATCACCACTACTACACTCAATACTTCTAATAACAACATACTGTAGTTATGTTTGAAACAACAATAACATATACTCTCACAGGTCTAAGTCGACTTGTAGCACTTGACCGTTCTTATACGGTAATGTCGATCTTAACCCAGCTAGATCAATTCTAGGCCTAGCATTATGGGAAATAACGTTTGCTTATCCTCTCTATAGGTAACTAAACTCTCCTGTGGCTGATATCTCAGACACAGATTCTCGGCAGGTTCAGCATTGTATGACGGTAAAGCGTACGAAGAGAAAAAGCTTGATTCAACGCGTAAGACTGAAAATTTCATAATATAAACGGTAATTTTGGTTCCTGAGATATATAAGTATACCTCAGTTTTTAGCCGTACTATTAGAAGGGCCATCAACAGCTACTATATTAACGAATCTATATTTGAAACATGACAAATTTTCGACATACGCCCTCCTCTACCGCAAGATAGGGCCCTGAAGAGGGTAATTAGAATTGTAGAAGTATGCCTAACTAAATAAAAATCATAATGCACAATTTTCAAGTCGATGAGGCTAAAGTCATGGAATATACTGCTGACTGATGTCCAATATCATCTTAAACATTAGGCCACATGTACTACGGTTGCAAAGGGCTTTGTCGTTTACTCGCTCTATTTACTTTGGGGAATAAATAAGCAGCTGTATTACATAAATCTTAAGAGTCTTGAGGTCTAGATACAGAAACCAGCTTAATACTATCTACTTGAAGGGGGAATTTAGAAGTCGAATGTTTCGATAAAACTCTGATCTAATCTAATTGAAACAAAGTCTAGGGCAATAAAGAACCAACACACAGTAGAGTTTATTATATATTCGAAAGAGGAAACATTAAACAGGCTTACTGTAAATTTGGAAGTAGTAAGTTCTGAAATATTGTACATTCTATATCATGCTTTGCTAAAGGCCCCTCGAGGCAAAGATTCTTAACAGGTGAAAAATTAGACTATGACAATTTATCATGTAATGCATACTGATAGTAGATTGATTTTATTTCGCAAATAGTTCTATTCTGTTTCTCTAGAAAATTTCATTCCAACGCTTTACTGACCCTGGATACAGAGACCTTACAAGACCGAAATGGTTTAAATGATGGATCTTGTTCAGGCATCTTTACATTTTTCGCAGTTAGTTGGATTCGGGCTTGGCTGCCTTTGAATGTCAATCATAGCCTCGAATATGAGCTTGATATTCTTTCCGTCGCCTTCATTCGGGGCAGCGGGGGTATCGGTATTGCCGATCACATATGTTCCCCCGCATGCTTCCTTCTTATCGTTTCGACTACAGACCCTTTTAGGATCACTCGAGTCTGCTTGAGCAATTTTCTTAAACACAATGTTGCATTCGTCCTCAGTCATAACGTATTCTGTGTTTTGCCAATTTTGGACTCGGACTGCGTTTTGTTATTCTAGTCCTATATTGTACTTTGACTACGGTAAGGGGAAGTATATAGACTCACATGCCACGCGGCCGGCTTGGCCATTTACAATGACCTGGGGACTATTGGAATCATCCTCTACCTCCCTATTAACGTCTTCCCAGCCTAAAATACCCGGGTTTTTCGATATCCTATGGCCGGCAAATCGTTTACAAAATGCTTCCACCGCGCCGACATAGCCTAGCTCTTTCGGCTTAGCCGGATCTGTATCCATTTTCAACCATGATCCGTCATGGTTACATTTGCCGACGATGTTCAGAAGAGAAAGCTCGTCCATGATAGGGGCAGGTGTAGGACTAGCACCAACAAGGGCGCTAATTAAAGGAATGAGAATGGTTTCGCGACGCATATTTTCTCAAAGTGACGGACGAAGATTTGGAAAGGAGTGATTTTTTGAATTTTAATGTGAGGTTCCTTGGAGACAGAAACTACTTTGTGGGAGACTCGTTCGGCTTTTTATGAAGCCCTCTTATCATACACGTGTTGAGGTCCTTTCTGCGACATGGAATGCGCCTTTCGTGATTTCCTCGAGGACCGAGAGAAAACGCGAGAGCCACGTTGATTACCTTACGATAGAAGAATCCTACACATACCTGATAATGGGGATAAGGATTCGTAGCCGTACAAATGGGGCGTATGAATGTGTGGCGCAGCGGCCACCATGTTTGACACACGCCCCATAGGATCGAATTATCGTGCGAGACTACCATTCAAGGCACTGTAAAAAGTCTGGAAACTTTGGGACCGGGGATATAAAAGTCCGGTAATTAACCGAAGTCGTTGTGTATCCTGACCATATCGTAGGTAGGACGTCCTAACGCCGCCTCCGGCTACGAAAACATGTAAACAGACACAGATCGAACTCAAAATTTACCTTCTAAAGAGACGTTCCGGGTTCAAAATTGCCGGAACTAAGTATGTAGACTCTTCTGAAGGCTAACTGCGAGCTCCTTACGGTGTTTATCAAAAGTTCTGGACGCAGTTGTAAATGGCATGGGTAGGTCAAACTATTGTGTGATCTGGGTGTCACTTCCACAAGTTGCGTATATCCAATATCTTTAACCTTAGGTTAAATCTATTTAACTTCAGATCAAGTAGAAATGTGGAATAAATCATTCCGTTTGTCCTTGGTTAGAAAATACTCGAGGTGAGAGGGAAAAGTTGATAAGCAAAGTAATGATACCTACTCTATATCATATATAGAACAGTATGGGTTTACAACCGCCTCTTCCTGCAAGAGATAAGGTGGTGCATTGGGTGGAACCAGCAGTTCAGAACATGAATCCAACGTCGATGAAAGGACTACGGGGATCCGAGCCGCAAGAATAAGTAAATGCCAAGATCACGGCATGGCGCTTGAACAAAAGGGGATTAGCACAGGAAAAAGCTCAGCCCTGCCACCGGGTGTGGGTGACAGGTCACTTTCACCACGTTTACTGGAGCACACCCTTCATCCACGCTTTCAGATGTCACACCCGCGACTGCGTGCTTCATATTCCTCCAGCCAAATCTCCTGATGCTCGCGACGGCACCTCCATAATGTTTAACCTGCAGTCCATTGTCCTCCTATTCTTATCCTACGTTGTAATCCCACGCCTCACGTTCCTTCCAAAATCTGTGCACACCGTCCTCATAATATTTGGCCCATTTCTCCTACCAAAGCTCATAAATCTCTTCAATACTGCCCGCGCCACCTCCCGAAGCGCTCCGATTCGACCCACTCCACCCACGGTCCAGCACGCGCTCAACCTCTTGTTTGTTAGCGCTGTCGTGTGCCTCGTCCTCTCACTCCCGCATTTTGCGCCAGAGAACATATTCCTCAAAACGCAAAGTCGTCTGCAGATCCCGCCAGATGTTTTGTTCACGCGTCTACGGTTATTGCGACCGCTACTAGATCAAGATGAAGTGCTTCGAGCTAAGTTTGGCAGTGTCCGGAACAAACTAATATACCTAGTATATGGGCCGGATACGATGATCAATTGCGTGTGGTGCGCGGCTGGCGAGGGAACTGAAGTGCAGAACTACTTTCTGTACTCGTTGCCGAAGATCATTATACCGCACATCTTTCACCTTGCAGTCCTCGGCCTCGCCACGTCATCTCTAGTGGGAACGGAGGGCTCTCGGTTTCGTACACATGCTACAATCGCGGGGCTGTTCTTGATGGTGGCGGAGACTTGGTATCTAGGAACGTATGAAATTGCAACCAATAAGAGGGCAAGGGTGCTTCAGGATATCGATTTTGTACATTGGCGTGTTAGGGTTCTAAGGTTTATATCATTTGCGGTAGCGGACGGCATTTTTGGCTTGGTGCTCTGGGCGACGAGTACAAATCGCTGGCTTGGGAAACCTACGTCGATCGCGGAACGGCTCGAGATGACGACAAGGGACGCCGAGGAAACTCAGCACAAACTGCGCGCCCTCGGGCTTCTCATGAACTCGATCAATAGAGATCCAGTGCTTCGGGACCTGAGGGAGGAATACTGGCGGACAGAAGGACAGGTCATGGCGGAGACGGTGCAGGAAGAGGAGGTGATGGAGCACATTAACAAGACGATTAGCAAGCTCGATCTCCCAGGTCTCGAGGGCCGAGTTGGCGAAATTGCAGATGGGATCCTGGTTGGAATTGATAGCCTGAGAGCATCGCAAGCTCTATCGGGAAGCGGGACGAGTGAAGCGTCAAAATGACTTTCCTATCTACGGATATAGATGGATCCGGCTATTTTAGACATTGACAATGCATTGGGTGGAGTCCTCGATTTTTCTCACGCCTTGCTCTTAGGGCGAGATAACGGCCAAACAGTTGCTATCCGATTCGCCAATATCTATTGCAGACTTTTCGAGATGGCTTCTTCATTATTGAACCGCAGCTTGCCGAATCCGCTCCTTCTCGCCACTACATCGTTCAAGATGTATATGCATTCAATTCGCCTCAGTTCCGATGTCGCAGGGTTGATTCAGCCATTTCATGTGCCCCGAACTCGTACTTAGCAAGGATTGTCTCTCCGGATCCGACAGTCGTATGCTCTCAAGTCGAAAATGATTGTTGTGGGACCGATGAGCGGACCATCCGCGCCCCGGATACTAACGGGACGTCGGCATTGGCTGGCAACTCAAGGCACGTGCGAAGCATGCGCGCCCTATGCGACCGGCTCAATCTAGGAACATGACACAAAGTACAATAATCGGTCGCATCTTGGCTTTATTTTTGACTCCTCGGCCCGCTAGAGAAACTATCAAGTGGAGACGCGCGTGATAGGAAAGTCTGTGACTACAGGTGAGAATATAAGGGATGGATGAGACCCAAAATTTCGCCCCCAAGCCAAGTCATCATTGTCCGACGGAGTAGCGTTTTTGGACTGCATTTATTCCATCCCTTGACACCTGAGAGTTTCTGAAGTATTTAAATACTCCTTTATAGGTCTGTTGAGCGTTATTAAGGCATGAAAATGGCTCCTATTGCTGTGACGCCTCCAGTGGAACAGGAGCCTACCGACAAGCTCACCGTCAACGGGATCGAACAAGGCCTTAACCAAACCACCCCCTCGCTACTAGATTTGCAACCCATAAGCAACGGCCTCTCGGACATTATCACCAAGGGGGCTATCAATGGCACCAAAATCTCGAACGGCACTGCCACTCCTCTCGCTGAACTAGATGCTTCCCTGCTAACCACCACCTACACCACCTCACCCCGCTCCGTCCCGGCCCAAGGATCTCCAGAAGCAAGCTCGTCCTCGGTATGTACTGACCACATGATCCAGGCCAAGTGGACCGCCTCGCATGGATGGCATGCCCCGTCACTCCAGCCCTATGGCCCGCTCTCTCTTATGCCCACAGCATCCTGTCTACACTACGCAACCGAGTGCTTCGAAGGCATGAAACTGTACCGTGGATTTGACGGCAAACTGCGCCTATTCCGACCGGAGCTGAACTGCAACCGGATGCTCTTATCAACCAACCGTATCGCGCTGCCCGCGTTCGCACCGCAGGAACTGTTGAAACTAGTGGTCAAGCTCTGTGCCACCGATGGTGCCAAGTGGCTCCCCAGGGACCGAGCGGGCTCCTTCCTGTATATCCGTCCCACGATGATCGCGTCGGATGCCGCGCTGGGCGTCCAGCGTCCGAAAGAAGCGCTCCTCTTCATCATCCTGACCGTCTTCCCGAAGATGGACGATATCCCTACCGGCATGCGTCTACTCGCAAGCAAAGACGATATGGTGCGTGCATGGCCTGGTGGTTTCGGATATGCGAAGGTTGGTGCGAATTACGGTCCTAGTCTAGTGGCACAAGGAGAGGCGAGGGGTATGGGGTATAATCAGATTCTCTGGTTGTTTGGGGAGGATTGCACGGTTACGGAGGCTGGCGCTAGTAATTTCTTTGTAGTGTGGAGGACCGAGGAGGGCAAGGTCCAGCTTGTTACCGCGCCACTGGGCGATCGTATCATCCTTGACGGAGTGACGCGTCGTTCTGTCTTGGAACTTGCTCGTTCACGACTCACTGCCGGGAATGAAGGCCTCGAGGCTATTGAAATTGTGGAGAGGAAGTTCACGATGCTTGAGGTTGAGGAGGCAGTCAAGCAGGGACGCATTATGGAGGCGTTCGCGGCGGGTACGGCATTCTTTGTTGCGCCGGTTAGTCATATTCACTTTAGGGGCAAGGGCTTGGATATCCCGATGAGTGAGGGAGTGAGTGGGAAGTATACAAAGACTATTAAGGAGTGGTTGAGGGGGATCATGTGGGGGAATGAACAGCATGAATGGGGATACGTTGTTGAGGACGAGGGAAAATAACTGTTCGAACGCAAGCTTGGCGAAGAGGTAATAAGAAAAGTGAAGGTAGGATGATTTCGAGGCCATTTCTTAATGAGGTATGACATCTTGGGCGCAAACTAGCCTCATTGCGTCATTCCTCAATGTTTTCTAAAGCATTTAAATGGAAGACTCTAGTTATTGATATTGCTGTATTTACGCTTGAACTAAAATGAATAAAAGTCAAAATGAATAAACAGAGACGCTTTTCCTTCCCTACCCTATTGTGCATAGGGCCGCCCAATTGTATGATTGCAAAAAACAAAGAATAGGAGCTAGGAAAACTTCAAAATAGTAAACCTGCGATGATTATATCCCCCATTCGTAGGTTCACGCTATAAGATTCTCTTCAAGGACTCGTAGCGTCATTACGGACCTTAGGACGTTAGAAATTCAAACTTTCACGCGAATCCTTGATCGGAGAAGTTCGAACACTACGTCCCCTTTTTGTAATTCTAGGGCTACTAGGTCGACGTAGTCTCCGCCCGTATAGAGCAAGAGCTTGCTAATACTATTTGTATGGCCTTCTGCCACTAGAAATAGCAATTCCCCCTCTTTATCTTCGGTATTAGCATACACATAGCCTGTCTCGAGTAGCAGCTTGACGACTGACCAACTCTTTCTTTTTACCGCAGCCAATAGTGGCGTCTGTCCCCATTGGTCTTCTATGTTTAGAGTAGTCTTTTCAGTATCCATTTGTAATAGCCTGGCTATCACATCATGGCTCGCATATGTGGTTGCGTATCTAAGCGCCGTGCATCGCATATTGTCTTGAAAGGAAAGATCAATTTTCCCTGTATCAAGTAGTAGCCTAACTATGTCCATTCGCTCCATTATCAAAGCTGTAGTGAGAGGGGTTCTTCTACTGCTCATTGTTGGGGTGTTCACATCGATTGCGGGTTTGTCTAGAAGAAGTTGAACAATGGTTAAGTTTCCTTGGTTGACTGCAAAATTCAGCGGTGTCCATCCATCAATATCCAATGCGTTGACATCAACCTCGTCTATTGCGAGCAGCAGCTTTACTCCAGCTACATCGTCCCTTCTTGCAGCTTTCATCAGCGGTGTCCATAAAAAGCTACTTCTTGAGTTGGGATTTAACCGACCTCGATTGATTAGGAGGTCCATAATAGTCTTATTATTCTCGAATGCCCACTTCAAGGGTTTCCAGATATCATCGACTGAGACTTTCGTGATTAGCACATCGCCTTCGAGTAGTCTTTCTAGTAGATTGTAGATGGTCTTATCCTTCCCTGACACGTAGAGTATATGATGGAGCCAGTGCGCTACGGCGTAGACATAGAAATGGTGATTTTGCGACTGGGAAGCCGGTAATGTCTCGACAAGAGTCTTGGTCATGTCGAAATTGGGCTGTTTCCTGGACCGCAAGAGCTTCAGTGCAATGTTCTGAACGCCGCTTATGGGACCTGAAATTGAACGGACTATGGTAGAAGGCGCTGAACAAACAATTATTTCGGGAATTTTCGTCATGGAAAGCGCAGTCTCAAAAATGCCGTAACTAAGGTAAGTAACAATAATGTCTGCCATTTCCCTATGCGCTCTTTCTAGGGTAAATTGTATTCTAGATGAGCTCTCAATACCGGCGAGCAGAAATTGCCTGAGGCTATGGTGGACAAAACGAATGGTTTCTTCCTCTTCATCAATGGTCAGGAGGCAACCACAGCAGGCTAATGTCGAGTATATGTCATTCACAAACTTCGAGGGATTCCAAATGTTATCTCCCGGGACTACACTTAAGGCTTCACGTATCTCTTCTAACGTAAGAGGCCTAATAGCCACGGTTATAAGCTGTAGTACTCGACTCTGATATGGCCTTGCAGACTGTCCGGATCTACGTAAAATCCGGGAGTATGTCTCAGAAAGATCATTCGGGAGATCTTCCAAAGCATCCCGGATATCCTGATCAGTCTTCATAGCACATAAGGATTGAATTTGGAGCACCACCCAGAGAAACATTCCTTGCGACCCTTTCAGAAGAGCGTCTTGGATTTCCAGTATAAGCGTAGGTTCTCCTAGGATCAATCGTCGGGATGCTAAGCATTGCTCTAGCTCCGCTTGAATATACGTCTCAATTTCCGGGTTAACTTCTGGGATAGATATGACTTTAAGAGAAGCGAATTGTTTAAATGACTCTTCCGATCCACGGTGTGACTCAGCCCTATAAGAGATACAGAGGAGTAATCTAAATGTTTCTTGTAGCCGCTTGAGTTCTTGGACGAGGGTATTTCTCTCAGAGTCGTCACACTCGTCTAGGCCATCGATAATAACGTACGCTTTATAACCAATCGGAAAGAAAGCAATGATTAGATTGGTAATCTTCCTCACATTCTCGACGGATCCCTGATCATCGCGTAGCATTTCGTCTAACATAGAGAGATCTGGCAGTGTACGCAGCAGTTGTCGAGCTAAAGACCCCAGAATTGTGCGCGCTTCTAGACTTTGAGTGATATCTTGTCTGCAGAAGAAGAATGCAATTGGTACGATTTTCTCCGGAAGTTGAACGTGGAGATTGTCCACGATGTTTGCCAGCAAGACAGACTTGCCCGATCCCAGCTTGCCCGTACATAATATAGTACATGAGCTTGTAGAATTTTTCCATTTTTCATATTCGATAGAGTGACTGAAAAGCATCGTGTTTCCGATTTTTCGGGTCTGTTTCCACGTTGTCTGATAGTCATACTTGGAGCAGAAATCCAGAACCCGTAAATTCGTGGCTAGCCTTTGCTGATGTAATATGGTTTTAGAAAGTTTACCCGACAAGGTCCTGAAACGGGAGTTCTCCTGCGCTTCTTCGCTAGTCTTCTTCGCCATTAGCAAGGTGACCTCCTCTTTGATGGAGGTAACCCAAATATCGAGCTCAGATTGAAATGCCTTCAAATCTAAGTCACTTAGCGTTGATGAAACTTGCCAAAAGGTCGACTTTCGCGTAAACTTCAAAACCCGATGGCAAAGGCGGACAATCACGATGAAATATTCGAATAGGTGCGACTGCAGACTCTTAGATTAAGGATAGAGCAGGGCCATGTTCTGGTATCGGGGTGCTGAGCGACCGACGCTCATAAAGAGAGTGGACAACTTTTCTAGATAGGATGAGAAGTTCACAATCGACTAAAATGACTTAGTAGATGAAATAGAAAGAAGGAACAGCACTGATGAGCAACGACATACGGACAAGTGACCACACACCACTTGCGATGATATTCTGAGAGCCTCCTACAATAATATCCCCTAGTGCAGCAAATTGCTGCACAGCCTGCAAGAAATTGGTGAAACGAGGTCCAAAACAACGACCGCTTGCCTTAGAGATTCGACGGTCGATCTCAGCTGTAAATCGCATGACATCGTCATGGGTGGGGGCAGAATCGAGCGATTGAGATCTATAGTTTCGGAATGTATTTTTCTGATCATTCGAGAGATCCGCTTCGAACTGGGAAGTGGCTTGAGCCAGGCGGATTTCGGGCTTCAGCCACGTAGCCTTTACAAGAGAAACGACCATTATTCAAAGATCCAACTGTCCAGAACAGTTCATAGGATGTTGACTCCGAATTGAAGGCTTATCTTCGCTATATAGTGGATGAGCACAAAAAAAAAAAAAAGCAACAATAAGCATGAACTGTTGCGGAGGGTGCTGCGCAGCATACGGGATCTGTGAGGTTATATGCGACCGCTTTCCAGAGATATAGAGTTTAGAATATTGCGTGATAACCCAGGAGTTGAAATAGGGAAGTTTCAAGCGTAATTACCAGAAAAAGCGAGTAGATAAGTTCTCGACGTTCGTGCTCGCTGGTCAAGCTGAGAGCGACCTAGTGAAGCCTCGTATCCTGACATAATAAATAGCAACAAAATAATTCCACTGCCTAATCGCTATTACGAATCAGGAAAGGCGCCTATAGACCATAGCTACGGTCTCTACAGACCTCATCAAAACACATGACTATACCAATGCTGCTATCATGACCCATATTCGTTAACAAGGCTATAGTCAGCCAAGCTGGTCTTTTTCGGGGAAATTTTTTGCTGCGCTAGGGATTGGCTAGCTAATGCGGCTTTTTATCTATTATTAACTAAACTAGGGACATTTTGGATTGTATTTGACTAGCCATGCTGGCCGTAGTGGAATAGAAAAACACTTGCAATTCCCTACTTCGATCAATAGGCCCAATACATCGAGTTGCAATGCCAACCATCCCTGACATAAAGCTCAGCTTCCTTATCCTTGTAAACATTGAAATTCACATATCTATTAGCTGCGTTCCCCGCCCTCTGATAATCCTGTAGCCCTTGCCCATCGCTTACGATCGACCAAGAGAAGAGAGTGTTTGTGGATGGGAAGACGACCCAGCCTGAGCGTTCCCAGTTGGTAAGCCAGCCATGGGTCACATCGACATAGTCATCGGGTTGTTGGCCCCAGTTTCCACTGTCGCGAAGATTTTTATAGTATGCGACCCCACTCGAGACCATACCATCCTTTTTGCAATTCACGAGATATACTCCATCTGGGGTTGATCGGATGGGATCAGGATTGACTACTGGTGGAGTTTCAGGGGCTTGCGCCTCACTTGGCGGGGCTTGGAGAACGTCAGTGGAATAGAGAAAACGCCGGGTATGAGGACCTACATTCAATCCTAAAAAACTCGACACGGTTGTCATTCCGATCCGCTAACCCGGAATACGCCCAGTTCTCATAACCGCCATCACCCTTGCGATGGAACCCACCAGATACAAACACAAAGCAGTCATACCCGTATGTTCGTACTCCCGCAGGATCAAGCTTGAGCTCGACATGTTCCTGCGTATAATCGACAAAGCTATGCTCCCAATCTCCGTGAACACATAGAGCGTTGTGTTCAGGGTACTCGCGACGAGCTTGAGAAACCCATGACGTGGTGAAGGATCGTTTCTTCTTATTCTCTAGTTCTCGGACTGCTTTGATAATTGTGTCGACGAGTTTGGCGGTCCATTCAACGAGATGCTTGCCGTCGACTCTGGCAGCTTCAGATCGTCAGTGGTTTTCAAGACAAGGACCGGCATGAGAGAGGACGAGGTAACTAACCTGCGGAGATTTCTGAAGATTCGCGGATACGGATTGACTCGCTAGCGCTAGATACCGCCTCTGAAGTTGTAATAACGCGTCCTAAAGCGGAGGAGGTAAAGCTGAAGAAGTAGAGTAGAACTGAAATCGCGTGAAATTTCATGATTGCTGAAGTCAATTCTTGGATAGATGGATTGTGTTTCTTTTAATTATTGGTCCGATGAATAAGGGTGGAATAAGGAATTAAAATGTATTCCACACCCTTTATATATTTACCAACGCCTTCGTGCTAGTATCTAATATATTTAAAGGTACATTCGGCAACAAAGTAGGTGCTAATCATGAAATGCGGTGAGAAGTTTACAACAGTGTAAGGTGAGATTACACTAAACTTTCCTGCTGACAATGTGTGACTTAAGAATAGGCTAGGATGGGAGGACAAAGATTTTCCGCATGGGGAAGTCGCAGTCCATCTTCATTCATTAGTTATCCACTAAATTAGACTGTAACATCGCAATACAACTATATGCTAGATTAGTACGTCGGCTTGGCATTATTAGTGGCTATTCAAGTACTTGTGCATCGTTTGATGTGTTTAATCTAGATTTTATTAAATACTTGCTGCGGAAATGGCTCAGTGATCTGAATTTGGGGCTCGGTACGCAGTCTCAAACAGGTAATGTCGGGAGAATTTGAGGGGACATAGACGGTCTTGAGTCAGTCGTAATATGACGCAGCTTCTTTACCTGAATTGCCACCTATTCTCCCTACATAATATAACCTCGCCATAAAAGGAAATCTGTATTTAATGGTTCTATTACCCTCTTTCAACAATCAATTAAATTCTTCATATCGCTCAGAAAACTATAGAAAAAATGAATCTCGTATTACCGATAATAAGAACACATATTTGTAAGTGTTCCTAGAAACCATTATGTAGGATATACTGTGATAGATATATCTGCAATGTGCTTAGCCCCGACTATTTGCGGCAGTGGTGTTGCTATGCACAGTAATCATTTGCATTGGGGGTCTTTATATATCAGCAAATAGGTTTCACAATGGTCAAGATGCTAACACTCCTGAAAGCGAAGGTTTTGGAGAGATTATCTAAGCAGATCGGATGCCGTACATGATTAGAGTGAGCGAAGATACATCGTCTATGTAGCCTAGATATTTATAATACGCATGCAAGGGAGCCGTCTTAAAACGAATATCACGCTTCGTTCCCGCCTACGCAAATTTTAACAATATATGGGGCTTAATATTACGACAAGTAAGAATGGTTGAGATTCTGCTCAAAGCGAGAATGAGGAATCTGGAAATCCTTGAAGTATTATTAATCGTCTTACGAGCAATTGGGGAAAAGGAAGCCTACCCAATTAAACCCGGCCATATCCATAAGTTCATCGGCAAAATCAGTGGTGCGGTCAATTCCAAATGGAATGTTGTTGATACCAATGCTAAGAATATCTGGCTGTTGTGGAGGTAGTTGAAAGTCTGCATGATATGTGTTCGCGAATTCGTGCTCTGGTGAACCGGTTAGTGGTCGTAAATAGTTGTCAAAGCGAATGTTCCTTGGACAATACCTGTTTCTTGTTCTGCATTTGCTGATTCAGGATAGATTATGTCGGGATCAGCGTTGGCCTTGCGCAGGACGAGCTTGACAGCGGCAGCTACTTTCTTCGCTTCACGAGATTTCTGGGCGGATTTCACCCAAATTTTGTAAGCAGAAGTTAACGCGAGTATTATTTCGGCTCGAGTGGGCTGACCACTTTTAAAACGTTCGAAGACAATTCTACTATTATTTGGGGAGCTCGGCGAGGTTAAGTCTCGGTCAAGATCCAATGATAAAACTGTAGTTGCAAGTAGGAAATCGTGATTGACTAGCGACGAAAGCCGCCAAGTGAACGACCATACCCGCCATCTTAGCGACCATAACCGTCCTCCAGGGCGAGTTTCAGTCTCAAGAATCTTTTGATACTCCAGAATTTCGAGAGCGCAATCGAGGCTGGCTAGCCTGGAGTACTCGTACCGGGAGTCGGTCCGACCAAGTAGTAGATACGGGCGATGCAACATTACTTCGGCTTTTAGGAAGGTGAGTGCCAGGAACGTTTTTCGCATTGCATGTACCGAGTCCTCGTATATGAAGTCCTTAGAACGAATCCCTTTCATTATTTCCGGCATGCTCTCGTATACAGCTCGGAGGTCGGCATCAAGGCTCATGATGTCCCGGTAAGCGGGTTGGGTCGAGGCATTTGCTACATCGATGATGCGAGAAAGAACATCAAGGGCCCTATTGCGAATAAGTGTATAGAGCATGATTGTCCAATCTGTGTCTGGCCTCGAGGGGGGCAATTCAATAAGGTCTTCGTGTAAATCTTCGTCGATCAAGTTCCTGGGTTCCTCCGTATCGTACATTGATCGCTGGATCATTCGGGGCAAGCCAACCTGGATAGATGACATGAGGTCAAGCTGTACGATTAAAGACCATATTCTTCTTCGCAATTCCCCTTGAAAGGGAGATATGTTTGGGAATCGAGACGGGTCACGGTGGTCTAATTAATGGCCGAGTCAACAAATAAGCTTGGAGTGTTTTATACTTTACGGTTGATGAGCGCTTACATCCCGTTCGAAAAGCCATACGAATAAGCATGCCAATCAAGACCCATGTTCCAAACTGAGCATCCTGCGAGCGCAAATATTCGGCAATAAAATAATGCATAAAGGTCTCTATAGTGTGAGGAGGGGTTTTGGTGTAGTTGGCCAGAATCATGCATTGAACAACTTTTCCGCGGTAGAAATCCATACGGGCCAGGTAGAGTGATGTAGCACTAGGATCGCAAAATTCATCTCCGGAATAATCGTGTATATGCTGAAAGCGAGTGCCTACACATAAGATGGAGAAAAGAAGGCCCAGCCACATGATTGGTGCCCCGAAAGGATTCTTCCAGAACGCGTTGTACTGTTAGTGTGTTAGCATGTGGGATTCTGGTAAATGCAACCATTTTCGACGTTTATTTATAGTGGCTGGCCCGCCAAGACGTTGTTGGATTACGTTCACAAGTAAAATATTTAAGCATACAGAGGGATAACTTACTTCGTGCATAAAAGAGGGTTTGTGAATAATAGCTTCACATATTAGCAACAACTAGGAATAGAGCAGGTATATTCACCTCCAGACACATCGAGGGATGCGAAGTAAGTAGTAATCAGCTTATCTACCTCGGATCTCTCGGGCAGAGAAGCTAGGATATCGCTCTGTGAGGCGTGTCGCTCGTGGCCAAATAGTAGATCCGGCCCACTTAGCTCTGACTGAGTAGGGTCACGAGGCTGGGGAGTTGTGGGTATATCGTCGAGATGATCTTTGAGCTCTGCAATTCCGTCAAGAATACTTGTCCAGTGAGCGCTACCCGTATAAGTTGTTGCATCGTCTGCCAGCTTGACTCGATCTGGAGTCCCAGCGACTTCGCCCGCAAAACTCTGGTCGCTCTGAAGGCTCCCAGGGTCGGTATCTCTGGGTGTAGTTGCGAAACCATTAGGAGTAGTGGGATTGGGAATGTTAGTAGTAGCTGTACTATCAATGAGAGAAGTGACCAATCTCTCCAACTGGTCTATGCGGTCGTGGACATTGTTGGGAGTAGCTCTTGGCTCGAGAGTTGAGCTTGGAACATTTCTTGAATACGTGCACGAGAGCGAAAGGCCGCGATCGAAACATGTTTTACAGGGTTGCTTGCGGTCACATTTCAACCTCTGCGCTGTCAGCATGTAATGGTTTTTCTAATGCTGAGCCACCTTGTTGCTCACTTTCTTCGGCGGCAGAGATTGCAGGAAAGGATGGGTTTGTCGCGACGCCTGCTTGGCGGGACTATTCGCTGAGGCGTCGAGATGCCAGCATTCATTGATGACGACGGGTCAAGGGAAGGTAGGCCTACGTTCTCGCTACTGAGGAAAAGATGTTGGGCTTGAATATGTATGTTTTTGAATGGAACAGGGCAGGTAGAGCGGCGGGTTGAGGCTGAAGGGAACGAGCCACCGGCGTTCGGGATTCCGCCAGGTCCGACGCCTAATCCTAATTTGGATACTACGAGTGACCGTGCATAGAGATCCAGCCTCTTCAAGTTCACATTTACCGAATCTGTCGTTCTCAAACTTGCTGCCCGGCCTTATTAATGCCCGTATGCCTTTCGGACGTATCATTCTCCGAAATTGTACTAATCATTGGTCTAGATAGCCGAGAAGATACAGGAGCGAGATCTGTTCGTAACATCCCAGAACCCCAAGATATCAATCAATTATGAGACAAGCTGCGCAGCACAGTACCTAATGGCTTCATCAAGTTGCACGATATGCCGCAATCTCTCACCAAGCCCGCGACTCGACGCTCGCATCGGGGTTAAATTTATGTCGCTCCGACAGGTTTATGATAAGGCATCGCAAGGCTGTGGAGACTGCAAGCTACTTTGGAGGTCTTTCGAGGCTGTCGTTAATTCTGATGTCTCGCATCAGGCATTGGCGGAGAGCGGGAAGTGGTCGTCAGTCGATGCGAGGGTCGTATGTGACTACTTAGAGGAAGGGGGGAAGAAAGTGGAGCTTAGGTTTCAGCGACCGGAGTATAAATTACGGGTCGAGTTGTATGGAGTCGATGGTGAGTCTGACTATTTATACAGAACTGAACTATTTACGCACAATGCTGCGTTCTATTGTGTTTCCTGAAGTTTCCTCATAAGTCCTTAGGCCTCAATGCGGCAAGAAGAATAATGTATCTTCTACTTATAGGAAGCCCAAATCCGAGGAACTTCACACTCGCCAGACCGGAAAACAAATCACAGGGTTCCACTACCGATAAAGAAATAGCAGGAGAATGGATATCTCATTGCGTAGCCAATCACGTTTCCTGTGGTCCCGGTCTTCCCTCTCCACTGCCAAAACGTATTCTTGATATTAGCCGCGATCCTAGACGTGTTTTTCTACACGAACCTCAAGAAGGAGTAGTAGCTAGATATGCTTGCCTAAGCTATTGCTGGGGCACCTCTCATACAGTCATGACAACTCAATTAACCTTTGAAAGCCACAAGACGGGCATAGCAATTACTTCCCTCCCAAAAACCTTCCGCGACAGCATTGCCTTCGCCCGGGGTCTCTCCCTCGATTTCCTTTGGATAGACTCCATGTGCATTATACAGGACTCAACATTAGACTGGCGTGCCGAAGCTGCAAAAATGGCACAGTACTATAGCAACGCATATCTCACGCTCGCAGCAACCATTTCTAGCAATTCAGACGGCGGTCTATTTACTTCTACCTCTGACATCGTCCTCTCGTTGGACGACGACGACTCTCAGACCTGGATCGCGCGCCCAAAAAAGCATTTACAGATCGCCTCTCCCGCCACAACTGCCCTCTTCGGCCGAGGCTGGATATTCCAAGAACGACTTCTCTCCCCACGCGTCCTGCATTTCTGTGACACGGAATTATGTTTTGAGTGCTGCGTTGAGAGTCGCTGTGAATGCGGACAAGATATGCCAGACCAGGGGTGGCAAATTAAACAAGAATATCTGCAGGGGCCAACATGGAGGACTTACGACCCAACGGATGTGGATATCTGGCATAGGATGGTAGAAGCTTATTGTAGATTGAAGTTGACAAAAGGAAGCGATAAGTTGCCAGCATTAGCGGGCCTAGCGGATCAGATGAGGATGAGGAGGAAGACGAGGTATGTGGCAGGGCTGTGGGAGGATTCATTGCTTGTGGATCTGCTATGGGCTTACAGGGGCAGAAATGATACGGTAGAGGGGAGAGTGGTGCCGTGGCGGGCGCCGAGTTGGTCTTGGGCGAGTGTGGAGGGAACGGTGAGGTATGGCAACTATCCTCGAGTTACGATAACGTATACGGAAGTTCTAGGTGTGAATTGCCAGTGGGTACAACCTTCTACCACCGGTGAACTCCTCTCTGGGGTTCTGATCCTTGAGGGCCCGGTGATTGCAGGATCAGTGCGCGATTCGAAGACTCTGTATAGAGATGCGGAAGGTCTAAAGCCAATGAACGGGCTTTTTTCGATAGATTGTACACTAGACGATGGTTTAGTTCCAGTCTTGATATTGAGAATTGGAAAAGACCCGCATGGGAGAGGCACTGAATACTTTCTCGTGTTGAGAGAAATTGATGTAGGAAAGAAAGAGTTTAGTCGGGTTGGGCTTCTTCATAATGCAGTTACTGGATATGCGTGGTCTAATTTCGATTGGGATAGTTCCGAAAAGAGATTACTGAGGATCGTCTAGACGGGAGCGTGAAAAGCACCAGTGTGAATGAGATCTAACCTCTAGTAGGCAAGGATTCTCACTAGCAGACTTCAATGGCCCTTAATGGTTCTATTTGCAGTAGGATAGAATACAAGGGAACTCAAATTGTGTTATAAGGATATCCCACACTCAACGCCTACCTATCAAATTTGGACTATTGAGAAATTATTGATTCCACCCCTTTCTTCATATAGATTAGGCATGTCTAAATTCGATACTTAGCAAATCGTGATTCCATAGATTGAACTCATGCAGGACTAAGTGCTAATAGCAACTTTTCTACGGCGGACGCATTCCTACGGAATACACACCCAGCGGCATCTCAGCTATTTTCGTTTTACTCACAAATTCCTTAGGTAGCATCCCCGCAACTGTGCCATCCTCCATTTTTGCAAATGCCCACTAATCGAAGTGGATTAATCGTCTCCTCTTATAGACGACTGACACTCGCATACTGTTAGTAATAAAATGTGTCACGTGTTTCTATTATTCTATTACAGTTGGCCTGTTTTCCGGCCTATATAGTCTCGCCACTGCCATCCTCTAGCCAGGCAGGCCACTTGCCCTCCTTCAATACATCAATATTTACCTCGGCAATTGATGCTGCCTGATACGCGACATAATGGCTAGTTCTCGGCTTCCGCAAATCCATTGGTTGTGATTGCGCTGGAGCCCAAGTTATTGTGAATAGATCCACAATTCGCATACCCCGCAATAGAGTGGAGATGAGGGGAGCGGAAAGAGAAAAAAGCAAACTCATGTTGCCTCTTTGGAATGGGACCCATTCAGTCGTAAATACTTCGTGACCTATCGAACAGTATACGAAGGAATATCCGAAGTACCCAGTAGAAAAAATTTTCTACCTGTGTTTCAACAAACGCCTATAGATCTCCAGTATTTCTTCGGGTAGTGTACAAACTAGATCCTGTTCACAATGAAGCTCAAAGCTAGGAGAAGTTCAGTCTTCGTGTTCTCCACTACTATATTGGCAGACAGGGATCGCCTTATTCTGCTGAAACTCTGCCCCTCAACCTTTAGGCACCCATCCCAGCAGCAAAGACCGTCGTTGATGCGAATGCATTGGCGACAAATGGCAGACACGAAGTACTTTCTTGTAAGGTAATATATATAGTACGATCCCTATTAAGGAATAGCCCTGATATCATGTGATACTAAAACCGATAGTATAAATAGCCTTGATCCTTCGTAGATATAAATCAACGCAATTTTCCCTCCTCATCTGCCTGGATGCTTCACGTTTTCAAGCCTCTAGACCCGTCCAAAATTGAGGTTCGAGTTATCAACCTTCTGCCATCATCCAGCGACAAAGAAGCGACAACGGCTCCCCAATAGAATGCAGCACCGAACTCATCTCCTTAGATATAAAGCGTTTTCATACACGCAGGATGACAAAGTAAAGACAGAGTGCACTCAATCGAACGAATGAGCCGACCCGGCACTCGGGATTCCACAAGCTCCGACCTCTAACCCTAATTGGGACACTAGGCATTGACCATTCGGCCGTGTAGCGTTACCGACGTAGTTTGGATTCATCAAGAGCTTACTCCAACCGTCCGAAATTTCGAAAGCTTACTCAGGACCTTGAAACCGATGTTTGTATCGTTGGCTCAACCATTTCCAGCATCTCAGATGCCTATGAGCTCGTGACTCATGGCGCCAATGTAGCTATGGTCGAAGATAGAGAAGCCCTTTCGGGTGAAACTGGACGTACTAGCGGCCGCCTTGCTAGTGATCTAAACGATGGTAATACTGAGATTGCGAAGAAATACGACGAGGCAGACACAAAGTTCATAGCTGAATCCCATTGATGGGCGCTGGAACGCGTTGGTGAGATCTCAAACTAGCTCAGTATTGAATACGAGTACCGCAAACTTCCAGGATATGACATCTCGCAGTACTTGTGAGATACAAAAGAACATACGGGCAATATGAAACAACTGGTCACTGATGGCGAGAGCGCCAAGCAATGCGGCATCAAGACTGAGTACAAGGCGGGTTTCACCGTGAGTGATGGCAAAATGGGCCAACAAGATGCAGTAATTAATCCACGTCAAGCTACCTGCATGCCATTGCAGAAGCTCTCTGTTATTACAGAGGAATATTGGACATGCCGTACTGCAATTCGCGTACCTAAAGGCTCAGTAAGAGACTGTAATTTACGAATCCGCTGATGCCTATAAATATATCCGATTGACTGAATCCGACGCGAAAGACGACTAACTGGTTGTAGGAGGCTGCGATCACAAACTTGGTCAAGACGACACCATCACATTTTTGAAAGGGCTTGAGGATTGGACACGTGAGCCCTTCACTCGAGCGAGAAGCGCCGACTAAAAATAGAGAAGTCAAATATTCGAGCCTATCAACCACATGGCTTTCATTGTTTAAAAAAAAAAATAAAAAAAAAAAATAAAAAAGCCAGTGCATGAGACATAAGTATATTGTCACCGGCGACAGTGGAAACTGTCTAACTAGCGGCGTAGCCGCTAGCAAGCTTATTGCTGATAAAGTAACGGGATGAAAGAACAAATGGACAGACTTGTACAACCCCAAGCGTCTCGCAAGCATTGTGACGGCTGCTACAAGCGTGCTCGAGCACGACCTTCAAATTTGTAAAGTATTAGGCTGGGTGAGGAGAACTGCATTGATTGCTATCTGTTGAGGGCCAAAGAGCTACTTACTGTCTAATCTCCCACTCCGTCATATCGAGGCTAGCCCTCAAATGGTATCCTGCTATATAGAACGTCACATAATCAACGCACAATACAATCAATTTGCACAATCTAATATCCAAGACATCGAAGGCTTGGTGTATGGTGAGGGTGGTGCACTAAACTCCAAGACGGTCATGACGGTAGCATTCTACAAGGATGAGAACGAAACAGTCCACAAGTTCAGCGCTTTGTGCCTCCATATGAAGGGCGCCGTCTGCTAGAATAAAACGGATAAAAGCTGGGATTGGCTCGTACATGGAAGGAGGCTTAGTAAGGATGGTATCTAAGTCATGGGTATAGCGAAGTCCAATTTGAATCCGGCGGACTAGAGTGGTGGAGCGAATTAAGCGAAGGCTGTAAGTGTATCACGAAGCTGGAAAGGCACTCATATGTATAGCCCATAGAACAATAGGGCGGTTTTACAAAAAAATTCTTCAACTCTGGTCGCCCACTATAGCGCGATTCTAACGGAGTCAGCTGGAAACATGTAAAATTTATACTTCGATTTTGATTAAGCTTTCACCTTCGGAAATGTACTGAAGTACTTCCTCTACCTAGGTAGCGGTTATCGTGACCTGCTGGTGTTATAAGCCCACATGAATAGAGAAGAGTGCTTCTATTTGACATATTAATGAAAAAGAAATTGTATACTAGCACTTGTAAAGAAGTGGACGAAAGTTCGAAAGTTTAATAGAATGAGTAGCGTCTATGTACAAATTCGGCGACATGAACGCAAAGAACGCTAGGAGCTATCTCGCTTCCTCAAGTATTACCTCCGCCGCCTTCTCGGACACCATATACACGGGCACTGCGATGTAAAAACCGGGAATCCTTGGAAACACACTTGCATCCACGACCCTCAAGCTCTGTACGCCTCTCACTTTGAATTTCGAATCTAACACAGCATTCTCATCCCCATCAGCGCCAATCTTTGCCGTACAGCATGCATGGTGCCCCCAAGCTTCATTCTTAATGAACTCTTTCATCGAAGCTTCCGAATTTGTTCTAGTCCCAGGCCAAACCTCGTTAAAAGTTCCATCGAGCGGGATGAGTGAATTGAAGATCTTACGACTGAACTCCATGCCCTCATATACAGCCTGTAGATCTTTAGCATCGGCACTATCCTCCGTAACGCCTACGTCAAAACTATTGAAATTGATGAGCGGCGTATCTCGCGGATCGGGGGATTTCAAGGTCACAGTCCCGGCATTGTTCCTCGAATGCGCCTTTAGTACGACCCAGACCCAATGCCTCTTATCCGCAACCGAGAAATTTGAGTAACCCGGAAAATATCCTGTGAAGTACGCGGGAGCGCCAGCAATGAAGAGATCAGGGTCTTTCTCCGCGACAGATGATTTCTTAACGATGCCCAAAGCAAGCCCATTGGAGCCGTACACCCCTTTGAAAACGTCGTTGTTCTTCCATTTCTCGTAGCATGGGTCTGGAGATTTATACAGAAATTCGCAGTCTTTGATTAGAGCGAAGTCGGAGGAAGCTTCCCCACCTAGGCTTGTTTCATAGCGGTCTTGTAGGTTGGTGCCGACGCCGGGGGAATCGACGATGACGGGGATATTATGTTTCTTGAGCTCTGTGGCGGGCCCGATTCCAGAGAGCTTTAGTAGCTGGGGCGTGTTGAAGGATCCAGCTGAGATGATGACTTCGCGGGTGACGTTGACACTGCCTTTCGCACCACTTCCGGAGCTTGATGATCGGGGGTCTGCGCGGTAGAGACTTGGACCTGATAAGAAGTTGATGCCGATCGCCTTTGGCGGTGTGACAGTAATGTCGAAGCGGACGTTGGTTGCCAACGTGTTCATGAGGATGTCAAGGTGGTATTTTCTGTGTCCATCCGAATTCTTCGCATTAGCTATATCGAGGATGAATTCGCGAGCGCTATTGCGTTGAAAGTCGTCCATGGTCAGGGGTATCTGATAGAGACCCTCAGAGGCATCTCGACCTGGAGAGTCAACATTGATGTCGCGAAGGAGAACTTGGCCAAGACCGGTCACAGTGGTAATAAGGCCTAGTAGTATGTTTTTTCCCATCGCAGTCCCAGCAGCGATCACTAACGAGAGTAACTTAAAGTCTTGTACCACGAGCGTCAAATCAGTCACCATGGTCGTTAGCCAGCCACTGAACCCATGTCCAATAATCCCACTTGGTAGATAGCGACTCCTTTCCAACTTGACGAAATACTTTCGCATCTTATCGGCAGCCCAAGAGGCATCGTCAGTCAATGAAGCAATCCCATCCCAATCGCTCCTATGTGGATACACTGTAATAAGCGCATTATGGGCGCTACAACCTCCTAGGGTCCCTGATCTTGGGTACAGAATCCCAATCGGCTCACTTCCCGCGGGCGGGGCGCCTGTTCCACTTGCAGCGTTGGGTCCCACAAACAGTTCTCCCGACGGCGTTCGCCATGTCATCTTAGAATCTTTCTTTTGTCGCTCCAGATCTGAGTAGTGGTTCACATAATAGTCCCAGCGCATATTGGGCTCTTCTGTGGATTGTGCATGGAGAGCAGGTATCTGGTAGCGCAGGTTTGCACCTGGGTCGTCCCCCGCTTCGATCAAGAGGACGCGGTGTCCTGCGAGTGCAAGGCGAGCGCCTAGTGGTCCTCCGCCAGGGCCTGAACCAACAATCACATAGTCATATGTGTCAAGCGCCTGAGGTTCTAAGTATACAGCGGATCTATAAGGATTAGATGATTTCGAAGCAGGTGGAGGGCATCGCACGCTACAAAAAGGGTGGTAGAGAGAACCGCGCATGCGCGCTTCAGTGAACCGTTCCAACCCATGTTGCTATGGGTTTACTACGGCGCCTTATGGGCGAGAAATACACAAGTGGACTTGGGGGGATGAATGATTTGAAACGCAATCAGAAGAGGAAGACGAAATCAGAGTCAGGACGTGTTGGTGCAGGAGGGAAATTGCAAAAGCAAAATGAGCGACAAAACAGCAATGCCTCAGCAGTCAAGATAGAATTACTTATGCCATCCTCAGCTGAGGAAATGAAGTAGTCCCGTGAACTCGAGTTTTTGCATTCCCTATTAAATGCTGGGCTGGGTGATCGTCCTGCTGCATGCGGAGTCCGTGTGATCATAGCCACCCCTGTATACAATCGGAACGGGCAGCTGGCGGGCAGGCCGAGAGATGCAAAGCATGGCATGGATTGGATAGAGGCATTTTCGTGTGGCGCATGAGATTTTAGCATGAATTTCAGGTAGCCAGGGCTGCTTGTTTGAGATGAGAGCTGAATGGTGACATGTGTTGTTTAGGAGGCACAAAAATGTACCGACGAGAACAGATTTCAGTGCTCTTCGGTAGGAGCGAGCAACGCCACAGCTGCGTGCCCGCGCCACAGGGATGGCATTATGAAAACATTCACCCCACCCTTCCGCCTCCCCCATCGAATCTTGGCTCGTGGGGGCTTCAAAGATGTGCTTGAAGGGTGAACATTGCTTGAAGCGACAAACCAGTGGATCCTTGTGGCACTGCCGAGAATATGTAGGGATGCTCATACCTATCCGTCCTCTCAGCTTTGAAGGACTAGAAGTGATCAACATTGGGATCACAATGATTGTTATATTATATTGCATTTCAATATTTACATTTTTTTCCTTTAAGACCGAAAAGTTTTGAATCTATCTTCCAACTCCGTGCAAGGACTCCGCGTTTTATTAGTCTCTCCGCTCAACTGTTGGGTGGAAGACTGCGAATCATACATGCATTTTAGCGTTGAAGGGGCAGATGGATAAGTACACATTCGAATGCCGGCGTCGCAAGGCAAGGCATAGGGGCAACCCTTCATTGATTTTTGCACATAGCATCACGTGGATGCTTATCTAAATTCCGACAGCGGAGAAATTCTGGCCTAGTTGCACAAGCCTCATGGGCCATCCCACACCAACGATCTTTCATTTCATCTGCGCTCGCATCAACTTATTTCGATCACGAGTTTAGCAAAAAATTATGCAGACCTCAAAAGAGAGTCGAGCTTCCTCTTCCTGTACCGAGTGCCAGCGACGGAAACAAAAGGCAAGGCGTCTTTCTCGATAACCTGGAGCCTCCGCTCAGCCTAATTATGTGACTAGTGCTCCCGTGAATGGCCTTGCAACCACTGTCAGGCGCGCAAAGTTCCCCATCTGTGCCAGTTTGGGACGAAAAAGTCCCAACAATCGTCTCCTACAACGTCCGCTCAGTATGTTTTCGGCCTCACTATCCTGCGCCCCAGAGATACTAATAACTCAGAGAATCAAGAGGACAAAAAAGGAGCCTTACTGAATCTATTGACCCACCCGTCTTGGCTCAAAGCATTGCAGAGGAAGAGCCTCAAGATGGTCTAAAAGCGTGGGGCTATATGCCTGGTCATGTGCATTATAATCTAGACTATATTAATGTAGAGGTAGTGCAAGAGGGAATCAACTGCTTGAAGGTCGAACTAATACTATATCAGGACTCGCATGAGCTCGGCAACTCCGGTACTATAGAAATACCCGAAGTAGATAGGGTCCTACACGTCATTCCACCCCGGTCCCTTACCGGTATACAACTTCTCCAGAATCACTGTGTGCTTGCAACTAAAGCCCGTTACAGATTCTATCGTCAACCATTTCCTCACCGTAGTCAACTTTCGATATAATTCAATATATGCGCCGACGTTTACAGAGCAGTACGTCCAGTGGTGGTCTGACCGCGCCAATAACAAGCCACTATCTCCAGAGTTCACCTGCCTTCTATTAAGGATATGTGCATACTCAGTTCAGTATCTTACCATTCCATTACGTAAATCCCTCGAATTCGAGTTGGCTTGTAATTCTCAGCAACTCACAGAGCGGTTCTCGACCGCTGCGGAGCAGCTGAGTACGAACTTCACCGCCTCGAATACTAGTGTTGAGAGGGTACAGGAACAGTTCTTGAAGGGAGCTTGGCTCAAATCCGAATCCAAGATGGTGGAATCTTGGCACGCCTTAGGATGTACCATTCGTGAAGCACAAGAGCTTGGTAAGCTTACCATGTGCGAATATGAGTGCAAGCCGACTAAGGTGTTCCAAAAGGAATCAACAAGAATACCAGCCTGGAAGGCTTGGCGGAATTTGATATAGAGCTTCGAAGGCGTCTCTGGTTGCTACTCTACATCTGGGACTGGTTAGTGCCAGTTTCGCATTCAAGTGTGTTTCTGACCAAACATAGGCAAATGTCGGCTTGGCTTGGAAGGCCACATCTCATCGATCAAAAAGACTGTTCATTTACCTTTCCGAACTTACGGCTCGACACATCAACCGCTGAACCGAATTTGGTTTCTCCTTTTGCTCATATCGCCCTTCAAGCCATGCTTGCCAGAAGATTATCGCTAATTATGGGAGATGTCCTAATCATCCCCAACCTAACCGGAGAGCAAGTACTTGCTGTCGAGGCCGAATGCGAGCAGTTTATTGAGGAGCTCCCTGCCGTCTTCCGGCTGGACGATCCCGATCTGTCCCTGGACGAACAGTATCCGTACTATGTCTTTCAGCGTTGCCAGCTGCACGTCGTCATCTACATGACGATGCTCGATTTTCTGAAACCATACCTCACGAAGAGTCCGAACGAGAGAGAAACCTCCCACGACCGGCAGTTTAGGACCATGGGCGTCGATATCAGTTTGAAGCTCCTGAAGGTTTCTCGCAAGCTCTTTGACCACGAATTTCCCATCAACGCCAAATTCCACCTCGTCGTATTCTCCATCTTTGACACTGCCACCATTCTATGCTCGGCGATTATCCACGACACTAACCGCTCTCTGTCGCATCGTGAAGAAGTGATGGGCGCAATTGAGTGTGCGCTTGACATGCTGCATCAACTTAGCCTAACGACGAAGATAGGAGCTTCGTCCTACAGGTTTTTGTTCAAATTGGTCCAGGCCGCTCCCGTGCTGTCACAGTATCCATCCATGCAGAAGCGACGTAGGGCCGATCCACCAGCTCTAGCTCCACCCTTCGTCCAGCCCCCAACAGTAAAAACTCTTCACACCGAACTCTCCCAGGCTGAAGTACCCAACATCCAACTCTCTACAACCCTGATAAATTCTACGTCTGAGATACCCACTACAGACGATCTCTCGTTCGACCTGGACCAATTCCTCGAGCAGAACCCTTTTGAGACGTCGAACCAATTGGACATGGGTGGTCTAGAACAAATCTGGGACTGGGACAATCTCAACCTGGATTTTCTGAACCAGAACCCGCCTACCTGACCGTGCACGAACAGGAAACACTATAACACCTCGGCCTTCTGAGTCCCCTCTCAAGCGTAAGATATCTCGCATGGTATCGAAAGTCAAATAGACCGAGAATGTGGCTGCGTCGTTTGCAAGTATATGGAGGCGGGGACAAGGAAATATTAATGTGTTCTGCCCGCGCCCAAAAACCCACGGCATCTAACACAAATTCGTTCCTAAAATCAGCCATATTCACAAACCAAAACTATCAAGAAAGTCCTACTTGTCCCCTCATTTATACCACTAGATTCCCGATCCACCGATTTCTGTCGGGACGAGCGCCCGAGTTCCGAAGATTTTCGGGAAGCCACTACAAAGTGACCTTGTACACAGCATACACGCACTCAATTGTTTGGTGACTATCGTTCTTAAACTGTAGACAGGGAATTCGAGGCTAGGACTTAATCTTAGTGCATTCTCATCTTCTTATTCCTTCGTCGCCTACTTCTTAACAATACATCGTTCCTAAAAGTACAAATATCTATATACAGACCAGCCAATCTTCACACCCTAAACCTCTTATTTTACAACGTCTGCTTTCCTCTTGTCTCAATCGGCAAGACCAACATGCTCAAAAATGCCGCCAAGAACAGTCCCCCACTCGCATAAATTGGGGCCTGCGGATTCGCATCTCCAGCCTGGACCGCGACGATTGGGGCGCAGAGGCCCGCCACCCTATTCAAGAAGCTCGAGATTCCTGTCCCCGTCCCCCGGTTTGGCGCTGGGAAGACCTCGGGCGTGTACGCGTATAACACACCGTACATGATGTTCTGGAACAGGGCCTCGAGACATGAGAATGCGAGCTGGTAGTCCGAATTTGCCGAGATGGTGAAGCAGAAGATGAAAATACCAGTTATGAGGGTGGCGATGGCCATGGTACCCTTGCGGCCGAGATACTTAATGTCAACAGTGTAACAAGCGATAATGCTGCCGGGGACACCGACAATGGCGGTGATAGCGTAGTTGCGGTACACAATTGATGTTGGTGCATCCTGTTCGCCGCCGGAGTTGGCAAGGTATTGGGGTAGGAAGGCGTTGAAAAGGGGGTAGGCCATACCAATGGTTGCCCATTGGAACCATAGGAGGCAGGTGGTGAGGCCGAGTTTCTTGTTTGCGAAGAGAGGACCGATACGCTGGGTTGAGAATTTTGAGAGCGAGCGGTGGAATATTTCTAGCGTGCTTAGTTTAGAGTCCTGAGTTACTTCGGGGTCGCCGCCGATGGAGTTGAGAATGTCTTCTGTAAGCCAGGTTTGCGCCTTGTTGTGGTATGCGATGCCATGGACGACGGCAATGGCTTCAGACTGGCGCCCGCGGGAAAGAAGGAATTTGGGTGATTCGAAGAGATGGAAGAGGAAGAATCGGCAGATGAACATCATAAATGTGAGGGCACCAAGCGTGAGAACGAAGTAACGCCATCCCATGTTTTCAGATCGTGTGCAAGAATCTTCACCGCAAGAGTAGTTCGGAATAAAGCCCCAGGCAACTAATACCAATTAGTAGACTGAAAAGGGGCTTATTGTGGTGATGATTTACTCAGAGAAGCGACGAGGTTTCCGACCGGCCACCATACCGATAGTAGTGTGAGCAGATTGCCAGAAGCGAAAGGTAGAAACTCAAGAAACAATGCTCCATCCACAGGGAGATTTCCACCGACACCAAGGCCAAGGCAGGCGTAGAGCGCGGCAGTTCCGACCCAATTTGGTCCACCTCCAGCAGCTAAACCGAAAATACCTGCAATCATCAAAGTCATGTTGAAAGCGAGACGGCGTCCGATGACATCGGAAGCAATCCCCCAGAAGCTCGCACCAATGCAAAGACCGAGAAAGAGTGCTAGCGTCGTGTATCGAATCTGATTTGTGCTCACGCCAAATTCATCTGAAAGTTGGGGAAGAGTAAGCGCGACGCCCTACACATAGATGATAAGTAACAGCTCTTGTTGGTGTAGAGAATAAGAAGCGCACCTGGAGCCAAAGACTATGGACGAGTCAGCGCGCAGATTCGATTGTCATCTGGGGGACCGAAACTTACTTATCAGCCAGCCAGCCGAAGCCGCAGAGGACGAACAGCTCCCACTGATATCGGCCCATTCCTATGTCTTGTATGGCTTTATTGATAACCTTGGACTTTACTGGACATTAAATTATCAGTACTTTCCTTTCCGTACCGTTCACGCTCGTATCAGTCATTCAAAAGGGACTTCGGGTTCTGAAAGGGTTGAGGTTCTGAAAGGGTTGAGGCTTACGATCATATGACGATTTCCGCTCCGACGCTGCCAGATCAGACTCAACCTCTGCCTTTAGAGCGTCTAGAGTCAGTCCGACTATTATGCCGCTCGAACTATCACTGCTATCATCTCTCTCTTTTTTCTCGGCAATCTTCCCTATCTGTGACGTAAGTGAACTTCGTCGCTGTGACACAATGGAATTGCGATGCGCGGCTTGTTGCAAGGGTACTAGAACTCCCGGGAACTCAGAAACATCGTGTTTCTTGAAAGGATTCATAAAGTACGGCATGATGGACTAATGGTGAGTTAAGAGGTGGATGCGTTGTCGCTACGGCGGTAAAGCATACAGTTAGGCGCTATGGTTTGCAAGCTGCTGTTGGGGAGTGTCGCTCGGGCTTGTCGAAAATTGAGTTTGAATCCAACGCGCCGTGGAATGTCGAGATATCGTTGGTTCGGAAACGCTCACTCCGTCATCACCAGAGCAATTGATGCTTGATGTAGTTGCTGAGACTGTATTGGGTCGTCGATATATTATACAACAGTTGCGGGTGCTGGAAGCGCAAGAACGGAGACACAAAGTCGTGTTTAGTTGGAAGTGAGCGAGAGGAGTGAGTGAGTCGATATATTTTTAAAAGATGGTTCACTAAGAAATAACGAGGGGAAGTCTGAGATTCGATGTGGGCTCAGGGTTGCCACATACGTACAATGGTACAGTAGCCAGTAGTGGTGGAGGCTGATGTGTGACTGGAGCGGCTCTATTGTATGACGTAGGAGTTGCCCGAACGTAGTGGAAAAGCACTCAGGTGTGCATGCGATCACGAGACGAAAAAGAAAGGGCCTCCCGGTCGGCCTGCGTTTGATTTGTCGTTTTAGTTTACCGTACGTCAAGTGTTCGTGAATCGCTTGCGCTGGCCGAGGACTGCGTGCCGACCTCCGATGAGAGGCTTCGCCTACTGTGGTACTTCAATGCCAGATGACGCATAGCGCTGGGTCTCAAACGACTAACAAGATATGCAAATGCTCTCATACTAGCCGAATACTACCACAATTTGTAAAACGTATTTGTCCTTTCTGTTCTGCAATAATTATTTTCACAGCTGCGTCCACTAGCGAAAAGCCCTCTCCCGGTTCCTCGGCATCCTTGGAGTTTGCTTATTCGATGTGGATCCCGCGAACATCATATTGCATAATAGCGAACCATGTACTCTTGTAGCAACAACGGGAGCTCGCCAACCCCACACTGCGCATCCGATTAGATTCTGATAAGGTCCCTGGATTTGTTGCCACAGCTACAAAAAGTGCGGCACGGCTGAAAGGTAATTTCGGCGACAGATGCCGACTGCGCCCGATTACCTAGGTAGACCTGACTGTCCGCTAACTCAACGCTTTGAATATAATAAAAGAGATCGAGGGCGGTTAGCGCAGTAGCCGGCTATTGTTGGCGTATTCGGCCAAAAGTGGCACTCCAGTGACGTAGGCATATGTTTAGATAGACCTGAGGTCTGTGGAATATGTGCTGTCACATTATTGTCACTCTAAAACAGCCTCATCTTGAGATTGAATCATTGTGGCACGGGCAATTGCTTTCATACAATTCATCTAGAACTGAGTATGTAGCTAGGGTGGTGCATGCCGACGTGTATCGAAGCCGCTGTAAAAGTCATGTCCTAGGTCCCTTGCTTGCTTGGTTCTTTATCAGGTGCCTTCTCAGGAGGTACTTGGTGGCTATCATATCTTTCGGCTGTTAATATCCCCATTCTTATCTCTCCCTTTGTCCTCCTTTCATATAACATGTCTGATTCATACCACATGGTCTTAGGCGGCACTAAGGATTCCCCGTCATCTCCCGGAGCACTCGTTCGCATCTTCTCGACTATGAGTTGATTGCCTTTCTGTTTCTTCCCTGCCAAGTCAACGCCGTATAAGTACGATGATACGCAATTGAGCAAGAGAAAATTCGACTTGGAAGCCAATATTGAAAGCTGCCCCTCAACAGAATCAAGGCCAGTTCTTCAAGGGCTACGATACGGCGGTCGCCGGCGTCCAGGGCACTTTCCCTTCCGAGTTACCAACGCGGTGACGACCATTCCTTCCCAATTTGCGTCGCGCTCACGACATACAAGGCAGCTGCGCGCCGACAGCCAAAACAATTAAAGCAAACAATCCGGGGCTCTTCTCTTGCGCCCTGCCGTCTCTCCATTGTCTCTACCATCTAATTTCTGCTTCTCTTCTCCTTTCCTTTCTTGCATCTGATTAGCTAGCCTTTTCTCGATAATTTCGGCGCACGCCTTCTCAAACTGAGTGGTAGCTTCCTGTCAGTCTAGGAGAGCGATTTCTAGCGTATCCCCATCATTACGCGCCATGAATAACCCCAATCCCGTGCCGGTTCAGCCATCAGAGATCATGTACTGCGTAGGAGATTTGCAATTCCGCTACGTCCTTGCACCTCAGGCGGCTGGCGTGACAGAAAACCCTTTACCGGGTGCGGCAAACTTGCAACCTGCAGAGGTTAGCGACTCTGAGGCCGCAGACTTACGAAGTTCTTCTCCCGTGTACTTCCCGAGAGAGGATGATGGCCATGATGCCATCGGCAATGCTGGAGTTACGGTGCAACCTGGACTGAGGACCAGGTGTTCAGTCTCTCCTTCAGCATCAAGTTCCTCCATTATTGATAATCTCCCGCGATTGTCTTTTAAAAGGTACACCAATTCCAAATATCCTTTCAGGTTGACCTGTACGCCCCTATAACCGATGGCATTATGCTAATGCGATATAAGATTAATTCCATGTGCCCGCCTTGAAAGCAGTCCCGAGCTAGGCGAGACGTGGCTTCGTTCGGGCTCTACAATTTCAACCAATGAAGAAGAAGGTAGCGATGAGGGTGTTGTGTTCTTGAATCACGTCGTAGCACGTCCCGGAGAACATATTGACAACATAAAGGGGCGAATCGACAACCTCGGTGAACGAATCAATAACGTGACCGAGCGAACGGATAATCTGGATGAACAAATCAACAATCTTATTGAACAGATCAACGTAGTTAGTGCAAGGATCCACATTCTAGAGGACCGCGACCGCAGTATCCAATCCAGCGTGGATGTGTACAGAAATGGGAACGACAGCCTTTTGCACAAGATGAACCGTGTCATTGAAAAAACCGAGCGGCTCACCGAGTTACTGCAGGAGGGTAGGGTAGAATATCATAAACAAGACAATTCTCAACGTAGGCTTCGATGGGATTCCTCCCGAAAGCGAAAGCGTTCTCATCGAGCGCAACGATCGCTTAGCATTGGAAATAACATCGAGGGTATCCAGTCTCCACCACCATCCTATTCGCCTATCTCCCGGAAGAAGAAGAGGATTTCCTGAGTGACTAATCCATCGGTATTACTCCTCCTATTAGTTTTAACTGGTCAAAGATCTGAGTCCGGCATCGTGCGCGTCGTGCTCTAGTGTTATCCCCGGGATTTCTAAAGGAATGTCTATGTTTTATTAAAATGTATTGAAAGCAGTAAAATGGACCATCAAGAATCGTCGATTTATTAGCGATGTGTCCCCTTATATTCCGCACAGCGCAGAGCTTATACTTCATCAGGATGTTCGGGAAATCTTCGATATGGAGCATATTAGGTGTAGAGGAAGATTCGCCTTCGCAATTATACACACAGCGTAGAGATTAAGTCAACATGATGTATTCTACCTCAGTTTCATGATTCCTAGTATCTTTGATCAATCCAAAAGTATTTTACATCGTTTCCATCGTGTGAATGACCACAAGGACTGTTTGGGAATTACGGCTTAAGAGTGTTAGGTTTTCTATCGTTGTTCTCTTTCACTTACTCAGTGGCCAAGAGTGAGATAGAAATATGGAATTGGACCGCGAGGATGCCACAATAACATCTAACACTTCGAAGCTAGACTTGACTCGAGATTTGCACCTTACGCCTACATTCTTTCCAGGTTTGGGGTTGTGAGGGGATTGTGGCCATGTAAATTGTTTTTGACCAACGAGTAAGAAGGTTTTCGCTTTAATAAAAGATGCAAATTACTGCGGGAAAGAATGAAAAAATTTCCTATTGGAGTTTCGGGCGATGGATAACCACTAGCAGGGAATCGTAGCGCATGGAAAGCAAAAGTAGAGTGCGAAAAATGCTCCTAGTGGCATGAGACCCGATTGGTGAAACATTTTATTAGCCCAATGTTACGTGTCGTTTCATCATTGCTGGATCGTCATTGTGGGGTGCGGAAGCGCACTTAGTCTGCAAATTTAATATTCGCAGATGCTCCTACTCCGGTTTTGAGAGCTATGTCCTTCTTTATACAGTACGGCTTTGGTATGTATGAGTTTTATTATTACTAGTTCAAGTCGGCGGTGATTCTAAAGCTAGACCGATTCACCCCTAGCCGAACGCCACCACCGCCCGAGCACGGATTATATACAAGATCTGTCTCGGTGTAGCCCAACTTTCTTTTAAAGAAGTTAGTAATTGAAATATTAATATAGTTAGAGCTGACTTAAGGTAACTTAATATAAAGTAAGGGACAATCGAGCGGCGCAGATAAGGGAGCCGGGCCTCCCGATAACGTTTTCCACCTTTCCGGCGATGCATTTTCACAACACATTAAGATACTGTAATATAATATATATCCTGGATTAAGTAGTATCTATACTACCTTTCCCATACGTGCGTAAGTTATGCCCAGTCTCCCTACAGCAGCTGCAGCGTGTAGAAGCCTGCCGGCTCGCACCTGATTGCTCCATACTTTGACGTATTTTGCCCTCCAGCCGCTACTTAACATCCTTTTGAGCGATAATCTCCTCTCACTCTGCCTTTAATAAGGTGACTCACTTCTGAATCTGCTTCTTCTCACGCTATTTATGCGTTGTGACAGCCTCATTTGCTCTCTCAAGGCTAGCGACTCGACCCTTCTACCCAGTAGCATTAATTCCCTGAATCACCTTAACCTACTCACAATTGCCTAGCTGTATAGCTTTAAGCTGGCCACATCTCTTTAAGTCAGTAACAACTAGTTTCGGTGATATCTTGCCTATTATAAAGCCAGGTTCGTCAAAGTTGTAGATGTCCTCATTGTAGATACTATACGTGGCCCTCGTACGCGCTACAAGCTCGAACCAGGTCCTAATAGTCTTAGGAACTTTATAGAAGGCTCTCTGATAATTGTATAGTTAGTTAAATTATATTTTAAGGGTATTATTTCGCTTGACAAAGTTCCTAGGCTACCTTAAGCTAACCTGCCCAGCGCCGCGCTCAGCAAGCAGCTTATCCGCCATATCTGGAACAAAACCAAGAGAGGGCGCAAATTCTCGCGAATCTAGGTGTGGTATACCTAATAGTAACCTCCTTTTCTATCTTAGTAAGCCTTTTTTTATTTAAGCTGGCATTTGCGTCGCGCAACAATTCCAGCGTGTCGGTTACAGAGCATAGTTCCATGGACATGGAATGCTGCCGCGGTGTGTTTTATGCTTTGCATCTGACTAGAGTTGATAGCTGAGATATCAAGGAAGATATCTGGTTCTTTGTAAGACATTTAAATTGTTGTTGGTGGAGCTATAGTAGTTAGATGTTGATGCGGTGCGAAAAGTTCGTTTGGGGGGAGGGGGGGCCGCGGCTCACTTGCCAATTACGTTATAAATATATATAAAAAAGATATTTACGGGTATTCGTTAGCATTTAATTAGCTAGAGAAATCCTCTATTCTAGGTTAAGTTGCTATGAATACTTACTAAAATTAAAGTATATGTAGAACTATTAATTTGTTCTTAGTATTTAGGGCGATATTACACGTATTTGCAGCCGTCTACTATCTAGAATAAGCGCCTACATAATAATCTGCAATTACAGCTTTAATTATCTCCTCTTTCATAGTCATAATAGCGCATTAGATATTGCAATTAGAAAGTGGGTGTTTGATTTAATCGGTTTGGGCAAATACCCCCACCTCTCTCCCTTACTAGCCCCCCGGGGTACTTTATCTATGCTGTAGGCATCCAAGGGTGTTCTGAGCTAATTGAGGTTTTGGTGCGGAAAATGCATGGTTATATGGCGCTCGGCTGGTGACGTTCGGCTGGGGGCGAATTGGTCTAACACGCATCAAGAAACCGGGGAACAACTCCTGTCGATCTCTAGATGTCGCTTTTGCCGCAGTATCCGACCCGTTGAGCTTTAAGAAGTGGGGACCGGCGACTAAAATCAGAGAGCGGTTCCTTGGCGCAAGACCAAGTCCCTGAACGAACTCATAAGCTTCAGCGGTCATCTAGATACAAAAAGCAAGATTCCCGTCACCCGTCGCCTTTGGAAACACGTACTGATGCAATAGGAATACATGGGAATCCTCCATATGGTGCATGCAATTAACTGACAGTGCATTACGTAGGAATAGGCCTGATAGGGCAACGTCAGGTATAGGTGTGGCCTGATCTTCATCTTGACGTCTATATTCAATGGTATTTTAGGCTAGAAGAGCTCTCCCTTATTACGCTTCTACAAAACTTATAGACTTTAACAGGACAAAATACACGCAAATAGATAGATGCAGTGGATTCCTCTTCTCGTATATATGCTCACTGAGCATAAAAGTTGGTCCTGGTAATGCCATCGTCGAACCTCATATGCTATCTAGTGTTTCCAACACAAGGATCTACCATGCATATCATTGACGCCAAGAACCGTCAAACCCTTGTTGATAGTCGCCGCTCACTCGTTATCCCTGTACAAATTATCGGCTAGACGCTTCTTAGCTTAGAGTGTTCGCAATCACGAGTCAAGAATAGTGAAGTATGCGAAACTCAAAACCCCCCGAGTCCGTACTCTCCATTGCTACAATGGTGCCCGCTGTCAAAGGACACTCTCCATACCTTTCTTGCGAACGGTGCCTGGTCATCGAGAGGAATGCCGACCGCGCAGTTTGAGGACTTGCTGGTCGAGATGCTAGCGCATCCTCCAAACCCAAATGAGCCCCTTCCGCTAGCAAATCGTAAGGAAACGATATTCGGTTCTGCGATAACTTTTTTGGTATGCTTGAGTATAGACTTGTCCATGTTCAGTTTCCTTTTTTTTTTTTTTTTTTTAACTTTATTTGCAGATTATTTCATGGCTGGCCGTGGCTCTGCGTCTATACACTCGGCTCTGGATAGTTCGAGATCCTGGCTTGGATGACTTGTTCGTCACGTTGTCTGCGGTACGTGGCCTAAAACTTAGGAAGAAATTAGGAGCGTTTTGTTTATTGCTCCAGATATGCAATACCGTTGCAACCAGTTTCGTTCTAATCTGTACGTATATCAATTCCTAGCACTTTCACAAGTATTTGACACTGAGAAATCAGCGGTGAAATATGGGTTAGGCCGGCACTTCCTGTATCTTCCCGTACCAAGTATGACAAAGTACTTCTTAGTAGGTATCTCCAGAACTAACAGTCCAGCTTTGTTCTAATTTTTCAGTTCTTCTATGTCGAAAACGCAACATACGTCACGCAAACTGCCCTCATCAAGATATCCCTCCTATTCCAGTACCTCCGCATATTCAAGGGCGGCTTCATGAAATGGATGAGCATTGCCGAAATAGCAATTATCGGCATATGGGGGTTCACCTTCGGTTTTATGGCGTGGTTCCCTTGCTTCCCTGTAAAAGGATTTTGGAATCGCATCACGACGCATCCAACGTGCTATGGCTTTGGATTCCACGACGCGGAATCCTTCGTCGTCACATTTGAAGTTCATACTGCCATGAACATGGTGTTTGACCTTGCCGTTTTCTTGACGCCAATGGTACTATTTAAGAGGAAGGAATTAAAGAGAAAGAACTTCTTAGCGCTCACCGGCGTCTTTACGATTGGAGCTATGTACTTTGTCCCCCGCTTCATTAATTTCTTGAGCCCATCCATCCCCTAAAAACTCGCAAACCTCCAAATCCTGCTACGGCATTCAGCTGACGGGAATCCTAGAGTCGTATTCACATCGATATGGCGCATGATCAGCATCGTTGAGACGCGTGCCGCAACGGACCCTTACATTGACTTTACCTGGTGGTCCGCTAAAGCCGTCATCCTGTCCTGCCTCGAGATCAACCTTGCCATCATCTGCGCCTCCATGCCCATCTTCTGGCCCGTGTTCGAGAAATCGCTCGCTCACATCTTCGTCACGCGCGAGGTCCACATCATGGAGCACCAGCGGCTTGACGACCGGGGCGCGGAATACGAGCTCGAGCGCTTTAACAGCTACACCGGGAGCAAGTTGGAGCGAGGCGAGAGCATTAAAAGTAGCAGCGGTGCTAGCGAGACGCTGAAGAGGGAGCGGACGACTGATGACCCGGATCCGTTTGCGCATTACAAGGATCGTTTTGTCATCGAGCTGGTGGATCCGCTAGCGGGCGGGAATACAAAGAGTCCAGGCGTCGAGACGAAGATTAAGGGGCCGCCGAGATCGAAATGGAAGATTTAGGGAGCTTCAAGAAGCAATTCCTGTGATGTTCTTCTGAATATATATACATGTAAAAGAATATATATACCGGAGTTCTTTTAGACATGGAGTCATCAAGTGAGTGTCACGCCGCGCTTATGTATTGAATGCAGCTGCGCTGAATCTATCTAGGAAGAAAAGTGTCAGTACTTTTCATATATTTGCATCATTATACTTGCTTTAAGCGGGCCCTTATTCGTTCTAACCCTTTCTATATCTATGCGGTTTACGTTTTGCGTTCCGAGTCTTTTCCATAACTTACCTCAAGAACATGAAGGACATCATGAGTAGCGTTTGCGAAGGATCGGATTTGGTTTACTGACGCTAAAGTTTCCAGTCTGATGGACTTGCTCACAGCGCCTCTGCCATGATTTTCGCCGATGACTTGATCTGGGTGGTGGACATGACTTGCATCAGAGAGCAACGGCGTTGGAGGACAAACATGCAATCTCCATACGCTGAGAGCTTCCCACGCACTTTTATTTGCCTTTTTTTCGGCTGAGGATTTCGAATAAGAGCCGTACGCTATCACGAGGGAGTAATGGCGTCACTAAGGCTCGCGGAAGCGACTTGCGGCGCAAACTTAGGTTTCCACATGTGTCCATGATCTTTTGGAAGTGTCCGTGGCGACACTAGTCCTAAAAGCACTTCTGGTATTAATAAAATGGCAGGCTACTCGTACGCTTTCCTTGGCTAGTTTCGAAGTACTGAATCAGAATACAAATAAACAAATAGGAAAAATGTAAAAAGGCGTGATGGAACTACTAAATCCCCGCAACGGGCCCCCGAATACCAAAAACATCTACTAAATACCCCCTCTTCACACCGTCGCGCAGAAAAAAAGAGCAAAAGAGGTTCGGTGCCGCAATCGCGACGCCTACATCCTCCCGAAGCTTACAGCGCATCAACTTCTAATGCGGGCACTAGAAGGGGCACTTCAACCTCTAAGAAGACAGCCTGATCAACTCTGAGAAGAGGAGAGAAGGAGAGAGAGAGGAGAGAGGAGAGAGAAGAGAAGAGAAGAGTAGATCAGAGCTGAAACCTTTCGGAAAACCTGCTACGCACAGGAACCCTAACCATCCTCGGCTATGGTCACCCGCTTGGTTCCTAATCCACCGGTTGGAGGATTAAGTGACAGACCAGCGTACGATGGCAGCTGTGAGTGAGAACACCGGGACAGTTTATGGGAAAAAAGCTGATCCTTTATGATTATAGAAGCCCCGGAACCCCCCTTCCCTCCAAACCATCCGAGGGCCTTCCCCGAATCACCGAGAAGATCTACAGCGGACTGAAAATTACGAGATGGTAACGAAGGACACTCATACAAAATTTTAGCGTTCTACTTCACGTGTTTTCATAGAATAGGCGCAAACGCCATTCAAGTGGCCCAGCGATCATTTTTAGCTGGATTCCTACTATTGGGATAGTCTGATATCTTATATACCATTCAACTCCTTATGTTGAAATTATTCCGTCTCCATCATCCCCGAAGTAGGCCAAATCAAGCTCGTATACCGATACGCCAAGCTTCTGTACCATTCTTCCTGCTTATGCTCTAAAAGAGAACCCAGACCTCTCATGCTCCAAAAAACAAACTATGAAAGCCTAGACGTCAGTTTCCATATTTCTTCAAGCACCATAACGCTACGCGCCGATCCGCATTCCCCCTACAAATAAGGAATCTTGAACTCCAGGTCAATGCGCCATGCACCGTGAGAAGACGGCCCCAATCCTCATATATACTCCGGGTACTAATCCCAACAAACGCCCAATATATGCCGTCGATTTTCCCACATAAGACGTTCTTACGTGAGCATGCCGCCCATCCAGTCCTCCTTCTCCGGCCTTTCGACAACCTCCTGTTCGAACGGAGCCATCCCTTCCTTCTCCCATCCTTTGATCAAGAACTTTTCATCAGCTTTCCCCTTCTTTTCGCTCCTTGCCGTAGTGTTCCTGTTTAAGTTCCTAAGCCTGATCGCACAACCCAATATTGCAACGATAATAAGGACCGATATCCACGCCCCCACCATACATCTTGCATGATTGCTGAATCGCGGATGCGGAAATGAGTTGAAATTTGCGTGGTGCTGTTTAGCGTGGGCGTAGGAAGATGGTGAGGATGACGGGGCGGTATCCAGCGGTGAGAGTAACGGTAAGGCTGGCATCTCGAGCACAAGCCTTTACCAAGCTTCGATAGTACTCGTCGATAAATATTCTCCGATATTGCAGAATTGCTGGGCGTATCGCGCGCAGAACGAATATATCAAACTCTCGCGACAGAGAGGAAAATATAAAAGATGAGTGCACAATGGCTTTCGCATTTCCCGCCAGCACACCATCATGCACCACACGTAAATATTATATACACGCGTCCTAACGCCCCCTCGAACGATAAACGGGGTCCACTTCCAAGTGTTACCAACGGGGGCTGTGCCCGCTATACGAGCCAGTGCTGACGTTTACGCATTTTCCCCTTCTAAGGTGATAAATTCGGAATGGATCGTTTGGAGGCTGTTTGGTTCCTCGTTGCTCGCTCGCAAGCGGATCCGCGTCGAGCTAGCGGCATCTGGGCGTCGTTTCAGGATGCGCAAAGTCGACTAAACATGTTCAGTAGTAAGCATCCTGCATAGGGAAGAATCCCCGTATTAGGGACGTGGTACACCAACGTGTATATTTCCATCTCCCGCACGTACTCAGATCTAAAAGACCGGGAGCCTACTAGTCCAATATCGGAATATCATGACACGTATTTTTATATTTAGACTACAAGAAATCGAACACATCTCCCCTCTCCGCCACCATCCTCCCCACCCTCTTGCTTCCCACCACCCTCTCCAATTCCCCCCTCTCCCACTTCGAGAACACAACCCTCACTCCACATTCCCTCGCGCCACTCTCTCCGCGCTCAATCGTCCTCCCAATCCAACTCACGGCTTCGGCATAGAACTTGGGGTTCTCGGGCACGCTGTAAAAAACCACGTGCCTCACACCGCGAATGTTGTATCTGTGGAAATGGTGAGCGCGGCCCGTGTACAAGAGCAGGCTGTATTTTCCCGACATAAAGTGGCTCCTCGCGCGTCGGACGTCGGTTGGGCTTGAATACTCGGAGACGATTCCATAGCTCCAATCGCTATCCACCAGCGAGTTCCGAAGGCGCACGAAATCGAGGTAGGACGGGATGAAGATGAGGATGCCCTGGCCGCCCTGAACTGGCTTGGGAAGCCGCGAAACGTGCGGAAGAACAGTTGAGGTGAAGTATTTGAAGCGCGAGTCTGGGTCGGAAATGTGCGATGGGGAGTCGAAGCGCGTGAATGTCTGCTTGATGCCATAGTTAAGCGTCTCGATTTCGCCAATTGCGTAGTCAGGCGTAAATTTGAGGCGGCCCGAGGCGTTGCGCATATACTTGTTGTACAGCGTCATGATCCGCGGTGTCAAATATGCAGACAAGATGACCGTTTGACGTAGATTTGTAGCCTGCCCTTCTAGATACCAGCTGCGGACGCGCGAGAAGTCGCAGCCATGAGCGTCGCGAGGCTGCAGGTTGAGGTGCGAGAAAACGTATTCTGCGTGTTCCCAGTTTTGCATTAGGGTGGCGTCGGCTTGCTCCATGACTACAACCTCGATTGAGCTGAGGAAGTCGTAATCTTTCTTTTTTGAATTGCCGGTTTCAATGGCACGGCGGAGACCGAGGGCGGAGGCAAGAATTATATCGGAGGTGTAGAATTTGGAGAAAAGCTTGAGTGTCTTACGGGTGAATTTTAATCCTATTCGGAATTCGTTCTCGTCGTTGCCATCGAAGAGCTCGCGGAAGTCGTCCGGTTTGTCGTCGGAAAACTTGTCCTCCGGTAGGGAGAAGTTGTCTAAGAAGCGCGTTTTATTCTCCTGTTGCTCAAAATTGCAAAGATCTGTCATAGCTTGTACTACTCGTACACAAGCCTGCTTTGTCTCAAGGAGGAAAAGCACCTTTGGGCGAGTAAAGCCTTGATCTCGAAGTTCAAGATCTTCGTTGTCTTGGTCTCGGGCGAATCTGCCATTGTTTTTAATGACTCGATCGCGCGTCTTATAGATATGATTCAGTGCGTGGAGGCAGGTGATGTACCTTAGTCGTCCAGCATTCCGCACCGTCCTAGCACCAAACAGCACATCCTGATAGTCGAATATCGAGGGTGCAAGGGCCTGCTCAACTGCATCAAATTGCCCTAGAACCCCTTGTGCATTTCCGAGGAGCCGCGGCTTCAAATTGACATCCCTCGCGCTCTTCATCTTCAGTCTTGGTGATGCTTTCTGATTCACATCTGGAACCTGCAGGACACACCTTCCACCCGCAACATCCACCTTCTCGGCAGTCCACCGGTGCTCGGTGATGGCCTTCAGTCGCTTTAACATCTCATTCTCGTCTGGGTCCGCAAAATGCACCTCGAAGGGGTCGGACCGGTCCACCTCTTCCTCATCGTCTTCTCCCGCATCCGGCTGCGGAGTCGCTTCTTCTTCGGCGCCGATATCAGCTATCTCCGCATCGTCTGCATCATCCAGCTCGTTTTCTACATTATCAACTTCGTCCGCGAGGGCAGGCGCATGGCCCAGCTTCCTCCGCTTTCTCCGTGGCTTGTCTTTTGCTGTTGCGGAATGCTGGAACGACTGCAGGAGGGAATGGAAGGCGTTTGAGGTGAGGTGAGCTTCCCCTTCGCCGGACGATGATAATTCGGCAGGAGAGTCAGAATTCGACTCCCGGTCGGAGGCGATTGAGGAGGCTGAATGGCTATACAGCATCAGTAATATGCTTTTCCATCTTCAACAGCACTCACCCATTCGCACCTTGCTCCTCAACTGTCCCAGTCGCAAAGCCTCTTTTCCTTCCGCCGCGCGTCTTCCTACCCCCTCTTCCTCTCCCTCGAGAAGAGCCTCTCCCTCGAAATGGGGCCATACTGTTATCCAATTCCCGTGCAAACGTTTTCCTGCCTCGCAACCAGAAAATATCCCACACGGCTGGCCCGTGCACAAAATTTTGGCGAGATCGCCGCACCTGCCAAGATTTTGCCCAAAGCAATATCGCCAACCCCACTAACCACCACACTCACGGCACGCAAACCCACCACCCATCCACGCCCCAATCGATGAGAGGATAGTCGCTGCCGATCGACGATCCATCCAACATGGCAGACAAAGACTCATTCCTACACCTAGCGCGCCCGCTTGGTCCCGCGCCCGTCGGTGCGCAGCCCTCAACCGCCCCGCTGAACGTCGTGATTCAACCGCAGGTGAATATACCTTGGCCTTGCCAGGAGATGATGGAATTGACAGAATATGAATAGGCCATATTCTCCATCCTCGATCACTCGCTCCGCCGACCGGCCGACCAAGAGCGTGTCATCGGCACCCTGCTCGGCACCCGCAGTGAAGACGGCACCGAGATCGAGATCCGCAACTGCTACGCCGTCCCCCATACTGAGACGGCCGAGCAGGTCGAGGTCGACATGGACTACCAGAAGCAGATGCTGGCTCTGCACCTACGGGCGAACCCCAGGGAAGTGCTAGTCGGCTGGTATGCAACGAGCAGCGAGCTCAACACCTTCTCTGCTCTGATTCAAAATTTCTACGGCCAGCAGGGCGACGGGACGTGGCCGCATCCTGCGGTGCATTTAACGGTTTCGACGGTGCCAGGGCAGGATATCGAGTCGAGGACCTATATATCTGCGCCCATTGGCGTTACCGCCGAGCGGGCAGCAGACTCATGCCTATTCATTCCCGTGCCGCACGAGCTGAAATACGGAGAAGCGGAGAAGTCTGGATTGGAGTTGATTTCTAGCGCTAAGGACCTTGAAGATCGATCGCAGCCCGTCATGACAGATCTAGAGTCCCTGGAGCGCGCCATCCAGCATGTGCTCGATATGTTGGACCGCGTCTCAAACTACGTGAACAACGTTTTGGACGAGGAGGCCACGCCTTCGTCAGCACTAGGTCAGTTCCTCATGAATGCGCTCAGCCTGGCGCCAAAGGTCGATGCGGCGGATATCGAGCGCGACTTGTATGTCCACACACACATATATATATGTAGTAGCTATTAGCTAACTTTTGCAGTAACGCCCACATCCAAGACGTCCTCGTAGTATCCTACCTTGCCAACACTATCCGCACCCAGATTGACCTCTCCAATCGCCTCGCCACCGCCGCCCTTACCCTCGGCACCGGCGACGCACTGGGCGGCGAAGGTGGCGCCGGAGCCGGAGCCCGCGATGGCGAAAAGCAGAAGGGCGGAGACAGAAGAAACAAGGGTAGGCAGCAGCGCGCGCAAGAGGCGTAAAAAAACAAAAAACTCCTCTTCCGAGAACTTGCATATGGATGGACACGGATATCTTTGTTTTTTAATAGGCCCGCTTTTGGAAAAAGTTTCGAACGAGTCGACGAGATTGAATTGCTAACCCTTACTTCGTCTAGGTGCGATGCCGTTCGTGAATCCGTTCACCCTTATTGACGATAAGAAAATGGGAGGTGGGTTCCTTGATCGGTTTGATTGGTAGAGGGGGAATCGAGATCTGGGAATGAAAGGACCGACTCGTAAGGGTTGTCATGCAGTGGGTGGATGAGAGTGCGTGTGTGGAACTACCTTCATGAACCAGGGTCCGGTCTCATCTCAGCGTTTGTCACGGGCGCGGGGATGACAGCTTTGTATCAGTATCATGAACTTAACTACGTGTGGGACTGCGAGTATTTTCGGCATCTTTCATAGCATAGAATAGACATTGTTCAATGTAGAAAGGAATGAGATGAAACGGAAATGAAGAGGAGATTCTGGATTGATTGATACACCCAGTACTACTCCAGGTATCAGATTGCTTTTGTGAAAATGCAGGTGGGCAGCCAGACTCGCATGACTAACTATGTTTGAATAGGATAAATTAATCGCAATCCATACGGACTCCCTTGCTTATCCTCTGATAGCAGGTACCAGCTAGAAGGTGGAAAAGATTCCACGGGGTATTGGACATATCTCTCATAACGCCTAGGAATGCCGCCGATTCATGAGACCTCAAAACTCCGTCACCATGCACAATATACTCGCTCTATCCATCAGGATAAATGCCGCAGGAAGGAAAAAAATTTTAAAAAAAAAAAAAAGAAAAAATTATTTCAATAGCCAATGGTCAAAATGTTCCGTTCCCACAACAAATATCCACCCCCAACATCACTCACGCCGCAGCAGCGTCATCATCCTTCTTGCCCTTCTTCCTCTTCTTCTTCTCCCGCTCCTTGTCCCCATCATCCTTGCCCTTCTTGCCCCCCTCCTTCTCCCCACCATCCTTCCTCGCAGCCCCTTCCTCAACGCTATCCTTGACGACGGCCCCTTCGTCCGTATCGAACGCTTTCCTCTTCCTCTTGAGTTCCTTATCCGTCTCTAGCATCTCGCTCACCCGGCCCAGTTTGGCCGTGTCTCTACGCAGCATGAATTTAAAGTCATCGAGCTTAATCTTAGAGCGGCGGGCGTGGTGCGCCGATGCGGCGGCCTCGTGGCACGTCTCGATGATGTAGTCGGTCACGATCTCGTCGAGGCAGCGGACGGTTTCGGGCAGCGGCGCGTCCGAGTCGCCGAAGGCGGTCAAGAAGGCTTCCACTATTTGGTGGTCAAAGGTGAGGGTTCCCGGGGGCCTTGGAGGCCGGGGTTGGATGCGAAGGCGTGGCTTTTTGGTAAAAGCGATGGGAGGCGGTTGTGGAGGCATTGTGAGTGGGGGGTTTGGGGGGTGGGGGCGGTCGTTGAGTAACGTGAAGAACGGAGAAAGATATAGACAAGGAAATAGAATAGAGAAAAAAGAGTCTGCGGTGAACGGAGAGTGAAGGCGCAAAGTGAAAGTCACCCTCCCTCACCTCACCCATCCGCACAACTGGGTAGCAACCAGCAACCGAAACTCTACACAACGAAGCAAGCAATGAAGAAAGAAAATGAAACCTACAGTCACTGCTCGGAAACTGCTGGCCCTTCTGCCGCAGCCGCATCCTTGGTTCCGTCATGGCGCCTCCAAGACGCCCTTCTTGTTCACTCTCACTCGCGAAGTGTCAAGCCGCGGCCCCACGCTCTGATGTAGGACCGCTTTCTTTGTTCGCGTGTTGATGGGTTGCGCTATCCGGTCGAAGAATCGTCGGTTTGATGACGAATTCCAAGATTGAGAGCAAATGTGATGGTTCTTGGAAGCGAGCAGGAATTCCAAAATAGGGGCAGTCAGAGTTGAAGTTTGATGTTGAAGTTGAAGATCGAAAGTTCAGACGATGACGATCACTGGTAGCTGCTACATGGACACCCAACTCAGCCGCATTGCATCGCATCGGCGCCGACGATTTTCCATGCCGATCTGGCTCGCAACTACGAACTGCCGACAAACCTGTCCACAGCATCTTCCATCCTCTTCGAAGAATTAGAACTCCATCCGTTACATATAGCGAATCGAACCCGAATCTGCATCGAAATACAGACTGTACATCCGCTCCCAACTCAACTGTGCAAAAAACTATACGACACCATGGTCCGTTTCTCCCAAAAGCACCCCCCACCAACCTCCCCTTAACCAATCTGAACAGACTGCCCTCTTCAACTTCCAATCCCTCCTAATGGTCATTCTCCTCACAATTTGTACCTCCACCTACGCGCACTACGTATTTCCGGGGATCATAGACCGCAACAAAGAAAACTATGTCGTGGGAGTGTTTTGGAAGTGCGCGCGGGTTGGCGAGAGGCTGAGTCCTTATGTCAGTCTTGCTTGTTTGATCATGGCAGGCTCAGTGTTTATGGGGCAGTGGTGAAGATGATCAAGGATAGATGTGTGTGCGGGGTCAGCGCATGGATAGTTGATATGATGAGGGATGGGGATGTGGGTAAGGCGTATTCGGGATGGCACGTTTCAAGCCTGGCGTTAGGGAGTTTGATTGAAGAAAAGGTAAAGACATGCATTCACGTCTCAGGTTGTTCGGCTGATGAGATCATTTGACCTATATCTTATCAATACGCAAAACATTTCGTGCTAACCTTGGTATCTACAAGCATTCTCCTTCACGATACCCACGCACTCACAAGCACACTAGTCCTCCACTTGATACATCAAAAATTCCAATCATGCTTTAAAATTGATATCTGGATTTTAATCAAAGTAGCATTAAAGTATATACAACAGCAGGGAACAAACGCCCGCTAATTTTTAGACCCTGATCCCCTTATTGCATTGCCTTCCCTTACTAACCCTCTCCGTCTACAGACAAGCTAAGCCATAATGTATTCTGAGATACAAGCAATAATACACAGACGTACCCAGCGCCTTGAGAACACCATTTCAGGCGCATATGGGAGAAGAGATTCAAAACACATTTCCAACGAGATACCCGGACCCGGATACATAATAGGTCCCACAGTCCGACCAATCCTACCAGCAGACAGCCCAATCATCCGACCATTGCTGGCGACCGTGTATATCCCAAAGAGCAGAACAACCTCCGAGGCGACAGAGTCAAAAGGAAAAATAAGAGGTAAGAATATTTCTATAGCACAAGGGATGGAAATCGAGAAGAGGAATGGAAAGGAAATCAAAAACACAATCTTTTCAGAAAGGACGGAGAGCCTGACTTAACTCGCTCCCGCCTAATGCTTGCGACTCCCTTCCGCTTTAGCGAAGCAACTGCCGAATCCCTTTCTCGATCCCGTGCGCTCCTGCACGCCCTCAACGTCGCTTGCGTCCTCGACGACGACATCATCGTTCATAACAATATCTGGCTGGCTGCGCGCATCGAAGCCGTCCTCATCCTCGTCGTCGTCGTGGTCGCTCACTAAGCCAGGGTTAGACTCAACTGTATTGGGGCTGAGGTCTACCGGGGAGTCTGGCATGTGACGGCCTTTGCCAGCAATGGCACGCGGTAATGAAATCGGGAGACGCGCGTGGCCATTTAAATGTCCCTTCTTGCTGCCTGCTGGCCGGTCCGATGGGGCCTTGCTCGCTGGGGCATGGTTTGGCGCTCCAACAGGCAGACGCGCCAACTGTTGAGGCTTGGCAGAAACCGGCGTCTGCGCGACCGAGTCGGCGATATCATCATCCGATATCTCCATGGAGTCCGTATCGACTTTGGCTCGAGCCGTATCCACCATTTGCTTCAGGTTGCCGTCGAATCCGCGCTTCTGGAGCAGGGAGTTCATATACGGCGTCGTTGCCGACGTGGCGAACTTCGCCTTTGTAGCCGGAGCGCTCAGCTTCGAGTCATCACGTGCCGGTATCGGTTTGCTGAAGTCTCGATGAACATCCTTCGCAGTCTCAGTGGGATTAGCCCAAACGAGAGGGTGAACGAATCCCGGAGCGCTTGAAGCCGGAAACGTAGCTGCCGGGGTAGTTGCCGTCGTCGATGGAGGTTCGGTCACGGTCACAGGATTTCCCACTTCATTGACATCAACAGGAATACCACAGGCGATGGCTGCCTGGTCATGGCTCTTAAACACTTGGTTATGCTTGATGCGGCAGTGATTGAGGAATCCTTGGGTGTTCGAAAAGTTGCTATGACCACACTGTGCGCAATACAGGCGCACCCACTGGCCATCGGTGGAACGCTTGTGCAGCAGCGGGTCAATTTTCGGTGCAGGCGCTGGATTTTCACCGAGGGCCTGAAGCTTCAACGTTCCAGTCGAAGTTCGTGACGTGCGGGCTTTGCCATTCGAGCCAAACTCAGCAAAGCTCCCTCGCGTCGCGCGGCCTTCGCCTAAACCGAAGTAGCCCTGAGACTGCGCAGCGAGCAGGCGCTCAGGCATGGAGTCGAACTTGGGGTCCGAGATCAACCACTTAGCATAATGACGAGTATATGGGCCATCGGTCACTCCCCAAGGGGCCGCATACTGCGGTTCTGTATAGCCTGAAGGAGGCTGAAGCGCGGTTCCAACACCACTACTAACGTCTTTAGAAAGGCCCTGGGTGCCGGGGAATGGAATCAGCGAACAGCGGCGCAGCTGCTCCAGTGATACCTGACACTTGGCTAGCTCTTGCTCGATCAAACGAAGTTCGTTGTGCTTCATCAGGATCTCATAGTTAAACTGGGCCTCGATAGCCTGTTGCAAACGGGTCAGGTCGGATTCCATAGTAGGTGTGGGGATGCTGGCAGGTGAGGGCTCAGGCTTAACGGCGGGCTTCTGCTGTTTGGGTGTCTTGTTCTTGCTGGCGCCTTCCTTTCTTGACGGTTGCGCCTTGGGCCGCGATTCCAAAACTTCAGCAGAGCCAGGTTTTAGCATCTGTGAAGGTGCTTGCGAGTCTACAGGCTTTGCGAGCTCACCTGCATCGACTACACCGTCAACTACATGCGCACGGTCTACAGCTCCACTCTCGGTCACGGCAGGCTTCACTTCGCCATGCGCGCCCTTCCACTTCTTCACTACATGCGCATGTTGGGGCGAGGCGGGCTCGGGGCTATCAGTTCTTTTCCGCTTCAGTTTGCTCATAAAGGAGGGGATTTCAACGACGGGCAGCGATTTGGATTTGTGCAGCGCAGCCTTTTCCATGATTTTGTCCCCCGGAGAGTCGGTGCTCCAAGGGAGACGGAACATGGACTGCATGGTGAGAGAAGTGGAAGCCTAGGAGAAGCAGAGATCATCTGTCTTGGTGTGGGTCGGGTGCATCGGAGAACAGCAACTCAACAGGCCGCAGAGTAGTGACGTCGCAGGGTGTGGCTCCGAGGTCGGCTCGGCAAAGGGGCGCGCTGGACGTACGTGCTGCGACAACAGGTCGACACAAAAAAAATGAAGGGAATATTAAAAGAAATAGTGGACAAAGAGCGCGCAAAGGAGCGGAAGAAGATTAGGAGAACAGCTGGCGAGGAGGGGAATTAGAGAGCTGCAAGGTGTCACGCAGATCGGCCGCCGAGCACCTGATAAGGGAAAATAGGGGACGCAGAGGGGAAATACAGAGGCAGAGAATCGTGAAGGCAATAAGAAAAGGCGTGCAGCAGCTGCGCAGCGCAGTGGGGGCCCAGTTGGGGTGAGTTGTTGGCGGTGGTGGTGAAGGGTGGGAAGCTGGTGATGGGCGACAGGTGGGCGATGAGGTTGAGCGAGATTCAGGATGGGGGGGCAGTCGCGGTCGGGGGGGCAGCCGCTCTTTCCTGACCAGACCCGGCGGAACGGCACAGCTGGCGCTAGCCGCATTAGGCCTCGCGACACTGACTCTGCGCGACGAAGGGACCAGGCAAGGCAGGCATGTCTTGCCCGCCGCCAATCAGGGGACTCCTCTCTCTCTTCTCGAAGAGCGACGGAATGCGGCTTGGCGTGTTGGCATCATCCTTTTCCCTCTTCTCTATTATTGTCTGTCTATACATACACCAACGCTGCCGGCCTTGCGCGAGCTGGTACTTCCTTGCAACTGTTCATAATGTGCCGCACTACTGTATGTACGGAGAACTATACGTGTCCCTCACTATGTATCCGGCTTCCCCAGCAAACTTCCCCCACAACAACGGATCCAGCCCGTCGCACGATCCGCCCATCACGCCAGGACAACCAGGACAACCGTCGCAGCTCCAGAAGCGTCGAGACCAGCGCATACCAAACGTCGCCAGGGCAGCGTATCAGGGCGTAGACGCCGCCACACTCTGGCCGGCGAAACCTCCTGGGCAGGTGTCGGGAGCAGTCGGGGCCAAGCCGCCGCCCGTCTTCCACCAGCTTCTTGGCCCCACTTCTCCTGCGCCAGCCACAGCCCGCGCCTGAAACCGGGCCATCCTCAACACCATGGCCCCATCCAGGGTCTGCCTCTCGTATACCGTCATGTGACCTCGCTTCCTTCGACATTACCTACCCTACCTACCGACTGATCATCGGGGTAAAGTCCTAATCATTGGACGTGACTGGTTGATGTTGACACCAAGATTGCTTTGTCAGCTTCCATGACCCACCGCGAGGTAACAACGATCACTGAGCAAATATCCATAAGGACGAGATATTGAGTGAAATTTGATTGGATGACAACCATAGCCACCTCCCGTCCCATCCATGTCCAGTGTGATACTTGAGTTCCCCAAGGAAAAAGAAATAACGCACGTCTAGCCATTATATATCCCTCATATCATATGTACAAACCCGTTTTTGTAACCGCGACCAGAGCACAATGCCTCTCCGTAAGAAATTGTACAGAAATCGTCTAAATTCACCGTGGGCAATAGAGTGAAGGCCGCATTTAGCGGCACCGCTTCTGTAGATATTGTCTACCCCTTCAGGAACCATGGTTTGAAGGCGAAATTCAATGCGCCTGCTCCGGGCTGCTAGCTACCGGGCGCGGAATCGAGCTCTGCGGAGGTGTAGTTGGGCCTCTATCCGGAGTACTCTTGTTCGGGTTGATGGTCAAATTGGCGAAAGGACAGCCTCCAGTCGGTGCCGAGACCAGCTCTTCTTCCGCCTCACTCTCGCTACCGTCATGCAGGATCTTCTTTCCATGAAGGTAGCCCTCGCGCTCAATCTCCGGAGCAGCGGCCTCCTCTGCGAATTCGTCTCCGTCTCGAACATACCACTTAGCGAAGAGGTCGTTCTGGATCCAAATGACCTTACCAATGGCCTTAACAATGCTAATCTTCTTGTCCATTCGCAGACGAGGGTGTGACAGGATCGCTTCCGTGAGTACATCCTGGATGAATGATAGCGTAACTCCAATGTGAACGTATTCCACGTGCAGCGGATGGACCCGTCCCTGTCCAACGTGCATCATGCCCACTTTGTCTAAGTACTCCCAGTACTCGAGCTTCGACGGATCGCTGCACAGCTTATTCAGGTAGCCCCTCAGGAACATCTTGCGGTGGAGGATCTGTGGCGAGCTCTCATTCAGGTTCTCGTCAACCGGCCCCTCGTACGACGTTGAGCGCGTCTCGAAGGCTCGGGCTGTGATATCATATTGGAGGAGTTTCTTATACACGATGTTGACGAGGGCAGGAATCAGGGCTTTGATGTACTTGCTCCCGGCTATCAAGGCGTCGATATCGTCTGCGATTGTCAACTGAGACGTTCAATGGAAAGATCCAGGTGGAAGGCATACTGGAGCTGAAGTCGAGGAATGAGTGAAGGTACTGGATCCTCGTCTCGAGATTCGTGTACAGGTCCTTCCTGTCAATGTGCTGCATAGGCCGACGTTGTAGTGAAGGCATGCTGAGAAATATGGCTCGTGTGAATAGCTCTTAAATAGTTCGGTCCAGGAAAGCCTCAATTAAGCTACAGGAAGTGTTTCAACGACGTGAATGTCGTATTGCAGGTATCAGGGTATGCCGTCGGGATTGAGCAGAAGAAAAAAGCGCACATGAGGGATCGCGCGGTCGTCCATTATATACATTCGCTCTTCGTCGCTCGACAGGGAAGCCATGATAGGCCAGAGCTCGCAACCGCTTTTCGCAAGTGTGGTGCGATGAGTGAGATGGCGTGACTTTTGGGAGTTGAGGTCGAACCACTTCGCCGGCCTAAACCGAAGGAGCAAAGGATGAAGCCGCCGGCAGTCGCTACCGGATGTCGCTTACTCTTGCCGCTCTGAAACTGCTCTTCTCACTTTGCCGGGTAAGTTATACATAGCACAGCCAAAGGTATATGACAATGGCCCAATCCACTCCTAGAAATATACCCTGTGCTCAATATCAAAAACTGGTTTCTGAATCGCAAGGTTGTGTTATAAGAAATGCATTTGCATGAGCTTCAATCATTATATTTGTTTGATTTCTTCGTGGGCGCAGAACTTCTCCAGGGACCATACTCAAGGAAATACGGGGCCTCTAGAATCACTTCAGCTCAATTCAATCATCTATTATGCTTGAGCTTCAACCAGCTTGATTGACTTTGGAATGATCCGAATGCGGGACTCTCCGCAGATTGTATCATCTCGGCCACTCGTCTGCCGAGTCTACAGGTGAGTTTGTATCTCTACACCCTACACTATCACATCCCGTCCCATCCCAATGTCATTGGTGTGGAAACCTCCGGAAGCCACTTTATTCAATTTTAAGCTTTCGTTCTTATATATATATATATATACATTATCGCATTCGTTATTTGTATGGCTTCGAACCGTGTCTGCAGCACAACCGGAATCAAACTCGTCACAGTTTTTCAAGCAATTCATAGGATATCAAGTAAAAATTCACTAATCCCAACATTTGCGATCATTCGTTCTCAGCCGCCTGCCAGTCACGTCGGCGGGAGGCCCTATGAAGTCCTCAAGTGCCGGCTGCTCTTATCTGTGCATGAAGATGTTCAACAATCGCATTTCAATGAAGGAATCAGAAACATTTATAGCAAAAAATCGCCAATCTAACCTGTTCACATGCATTCCATCGCACGCCATGATCACCCGGCCCATTATGCGGCAACCCACAAAAATTGCGATATGTCCTGCTAAATGGATAATCGTAGGTTCTCAAATGTTTGCCCTAGCCACATAGACAACATCTACAACCCTAGCGCAGCTGCCGCAACAATGGCCATTCATGACCAACTTCAAATCCAGTCCATACAAAGGCTTGGACACATTCATAAACAGACACCATAAATCCCCAAACACAACGTAACTTTCTGACGTCTGATCCGTCAAATTGGCCGAACAGTTCCTAGCACACATGTCGTAGCTCCTAGCCGAGATCCGCAAGCCTAGTTCCTTCCGCTCTCTTAGGATATCTCGGAGCCCCTAGTAGAGTGCCAAAGAGAAGAAGGAGTATGCAAAAGATACGTACACTGGCAAAATTTTCGTCGGGGCGCTGCGCGGGAACGGCGTGCTGTGCTTTAACATTACTAGTGACGAGCAAGAAATAGAGATTAAGAAATGGCTAGGCTTATGCAAGTAGAAGTACGCCTACTAGAGGCGCCGGGACCCCATTACCGAATTTTGGAAGGGTATAGGTTTTGTGCTTCCCGGACGGGCGGAAAGCTTGATATTGTCTTAGTTTGGGAATCGGGGTTTACGGTAATACTGAAAATGTGTATGGGAGTGGTCAAGCTTGTAATCTAAGTCGGAGGGTGCGTTTATATGGCCGTTCAAGGATTGTTCTGATAGGATTTGGGCTCGCACTCTGGAATACTTACAATTGGAACCGGCACTTGTTGGCAGCTCCAATATCATCATCACCGTGTAGTCGGAGAGAGCCTGAGGGGTTTGAAGTAGGACTATACGATTTATTTCGAATTTAACTGGAGTTTTGAAGATATACGGACACATGAGCGATCAAATGCTCTAAAATTTGCGCTGTTCGGAATAGTAGACGGTCGAATCAAGTACTCGCGTAAAAATTTTCGGCCTTTCTAGCCTTAAATCAACTTTGGGTACGCCGCACTGGGCTATGGAATAACAAGACTGACATCAATTGGTTATATAGGATTTACTAACACCAACATATATCTCATCATTTTAGTCCAAGCAGTGATATATCTCATCCACGATTGAACCCACTGTACAAATTTAGTATAGTTAACCCAGCTACATCAATAGGCTACCATGCCCAGAGAACGTCGAAACTCCTTCCTCACTTGCTAGGATATGGTGTGGCAGTCTGCGGCCCCTCAAACTCAACCAAATAACCCTGCGTGCACTTCGAAAACCGAACCTTTGCCTGTCTATCGTAGAACTCGTCATAAAGCGGATTCAGCGCATCGACCAGACTATGCACATTGCCCTGCCGGTGCAGCGCCCACCAAGGATCCCTGCAGTTGCGCTCTTTGCAGGACTTGAGCACGAGGAGTAGGGCGTCGAGGCGGGGCACGACCTGGCTGAGCGGACGGTCGAGAAGAGTGCCCGCCAGCTTAGGCATGAGAGATGCGTCGGTGAGTTTTGAGACAAGGTTGTTCATTTGATATGGATCCTCTGTCATATCCTACGCAAAATCAACTTTGGGACAAAAACAAGAAAGCAAAGGGTAAAGAGTAGAGGGGGCGCACACATATAACTCATGTTCGTTCGTGCACCATATGGAATAATAGAAGCTGTACCTATCCCCAATGAGCCGCAGGGCTTTGTACGTGTTGTTCTGTATCCCCGTGATCTTGCTCCGCGTGGTCTCAGATTCTTCGGAGTTGATCGAATCGTCTTCGTGGAGCAAGGGATTCTCGCTCGGGCTTCCGGTGCCCCAGGTCTCGATGTTGACGTGCTCAGACGGCCGAATGTGTTGGGCGTCCATCGCAGCTTGTGTTATGGGGATGGCTATGCCGTCTAGCCCTTTCTTGTCCGGCAGCTGTAGCATTCGAAAGAATGTGAACGCGAGATCGGTGTGTGTGGTCACAACGTTGGTGCTGTGGTTTTTCGGCATGGAGGGTCTGCGTATCAACATGGGAATGTTGATGTCTGTCTCATATCTACGCTTCTTGCCTGGCCCGAGCCGGCGCTGGCCAATGTGGTAACTGTTATCTGTGGTGTAGACAATATACGTATTATCTAGGATGTCGTGCTGCTCTAGTGCGGAGACTAGGTCACTGATCATGTCGTCTATACCGGCGATGACTAGAAGGCGTGCACGGTAGAGCTCGTTATTTGCTTCAACGACAGTTTCATTCTGGTATGGGAGGTTCTTGATCCAGGATGCGCTACTACTGGCTGTAAGTTATCTATCGTCTTGTAGGCAACCGTTACTAACCTCAACTGACGCAGTATTAGCGCAACTAGGACACTTTGAAGATATTGTGAATTGTGCGCACCTCGTTGGGATTGAAATTTTCTGTGTCGGGAATTGATTTGTTAGAGAAGGCGTCTGCCCACTTCTTGACCGGCACTGGCACAAATGCCCCGCTTCCGTTCGCTGCAATACCTACATGTGGTATTGCAGGAGCTACGCTGAGAAAGAAAGGTTTCTCAGCCTTGACAGCTTCGTCGAGCATCTCTAGACTGTGCTTGTGACCACATTGATTGCGTTCTGGCCGGGAAACGATCGCGGCTTTGTCTTGTTGTATGACCAAGTGGTGTTCAAGTAATTGTAAGTCCCAGGCTGCAGGAGGAAACTAGCAAGGGAATGTTAGGATTTAAAATGTACGTGATAAATATTCTTACTTGCTGTTAGTCCAGCCCTTCGCATGTGGTTTGTCGTAGGTCTTCACTCCCTGCTCATTTAACAGTTTCCCGACAAAATGGGTATTAACACCGGCATCTTGGAGCCAGATAGGAAGGTAGTCATCGTTGAGTCCTTGGTCGACGAATTTGTGATATCCGCCTACAGTGTTTCAGTGTTTCTTATTAGATACATGCTAGAAGAATAAAGCACCTACCGCATTGACTCTTCACGGCCGTTACGTTTGTATTGCTCGCAATATTAGTGATATAATAGGTAGGTATGTAAGGTACACTTACTGTACCGCTTTGCCCGTCAAGACATTGACTCGAGATGGACAGCAGAGAGCGTTGGTGCAGAAGTGCTTGTTGTAAGTGGTCCCTTGCTCAGCCAGAAATTTTTGCACATTAGGCATCACATCTATTGAGTTCATATGCAAATCTAGTATTCGTATCTTTTCAGTTATGTTTATGAGTTTCCGTAGACGAGACTCACCCTGATCGTCGGACATGATGAAAAGAATATTTGGCTGTCTTTCAGCTCTGATAGTGACCCTATTCCGGATAGGAAGTACGTGTGAGAGGACATCATGCGTTCTAAGTCTGGGATAGATTGAGAGGATGTAGTCTGGATCTCACCAAAAAGGAACAACCCAAGCTTTGCATAAACGAATACTTTCATGATGAGGATAGAAACTGACAATACTGACAGACTCTATGATTATAGGGCTGATTAGAGGGGCATTGCTTGAGTTCAGCTTGGGTATTTGAACCCTTTCAGGATCCTGTTAGGCCTCATGGATCAACCAACAGCCCCGATGCTGTTCTTCTACGATTGGATGGGCAACGGCATTAAACCGGGTAGCGCCTTTATCTGCGACCCTCCCTTTAAAATATCTTTATTCCTGACTAGCGGAAGGCCTGAATATATATTCACACCACCCATTTGGTTGAAAAGAAGGGCCATGGAAAGCGACATTGTAGCGGTGTGAGCATTGGCCATGATCAGTTCGAAGGCGAAGCTCAGATCGTCGGAAACAAGACACAATCAAGCAATATCAGGCAGGCAATCTACAAGATCAACGGAATGGTCCTAGTCGCCGATGTGCTGTCGCAAAGTGGGGAATTGCATCGATCGCCTCCGCTCGCTCTCGGTATTGGTGGCCTTACCGAGCCGAACAAACTAGATATTGCGGTGCTGTTTTCAGCTCCACCAAAACAGTTCTTAGGCCTTTTAGGCCTTTCTTGCCTAACAAAACTCCCGCATCATTGGGTGGTACAGTGTGTAAGCGAAACACCGTGATTGACACCACATGTCCCTCAGCCATGCGGATCATACTTTTGGGGAAGGAGTTTGCAATGTTCAATTTCACAGATTAAGCTATTTAAGGAAACGAAATTTGTCGTTCGGAATTTCAATGCTTATGCTCATGTCCTAGAATATTTTCTATCCTTTTTGATTAATTATATTCAAATAGTACAGCGGGGGCTGTTATTTAAGGATGCATCCAAAAACTCTTGTTGTTTTATTTCTCTGCAGCGTTAGAAGTACAGCTGATTCTGTGAAGAGAGTAGGTGGTGAAACTGCCATAAACGTACCGGCTGCTGTACCTAGCGGGGCTTCCCTCTCGGTAGCCCACGATTTTACTGGTTTCGCATTCGAGGAGAGGTCTTTCTACTACTATTTTGGTGTGTACAGTCGCTGCATTTCTAATGAATGTCCTGATGGTTAGAAGGCAGCTCTAGCGAAGCGAGAAGTGTCTCGGAATCTTGTGAATGCTATCGCTGAAAAGACGAATACAGAGCCCAATATTCGTGTAGGAGACACATCTCTGTAGTCTACCCTCTGAACTGATAATTATCCACCGAGAGACTAACTTTGCTTAGAGATGACTCCCAGTGTGGCCCTAATCAGGACGAACCTATCAGGATACCTCCGGGAGAAGAGTGCCAAGGAATCCCGTCAAATATGACCTTTGGCCCGTCATTCTTCGATGCATTTGCAGTTCTACCAAACGCTAGATATGTTATTGACATCCCCATGAAGAAGGACAATCTTGAGAACAGCAAGGCAATTGCCAAAGATGCGTATCAAAAAATTGGGGCGGAGAAGATAGTTTCCTTCGAGATAGGCAACGAGCCCAATAACTACGGTCAAAATATGGACATGGCAAAATATATAAAGAAGTGGAAAACCTGGTCAGCGGAGATCTAGAAAATACTGGGGTTGAATGAGAATGAGAAAATATATCAGGCTGTCGCTTTGGGGTCAGAAACGGGCAGGACGCATTTCCCAGGAGGCACGCCCAAGGATTGGAAAGTGTATGACATCCGAGTGCCCCGAAAGTGGCATACTACTGACAAAGCGTTCATAGGCCCCATATATTTGAGAGAGGTCTCAAGACTATTACATCTCGGATTAAGTCTGCATCCATGCATTAGTAAGAGCCTCCAGATTCAAGTAAGATTCTGGAAACTGACGAGAACTTAGTTGCCAGGAGAAAGCCAACGGGGCATCGGATCTACAGTACGATTTGATGAATTTCACCGCTATCGTTAGGGGCTCGGAATTTGAAAAAGATGCTGTCGATTACCTTCGGAACCGGACTCCGCCTATCCCCCTTTCTCTTGCTGAAGATGGAAGTGTTCTAGGGAACGGATCAAATAACGATGCTCTCGAAGCGGTTCTGGGATCGGCACTATGGTAGGCGGACTTCTTTCTATATAGCATGACCATTGGCGTGAACAAGATTAATTGGCAATCTGGACTCACTTTTCCATTTGCCCTTTGGAATCCAACATACGAAAACAAAAACAACAAGACGTTTCTAGCGAGCGTTCATCCTGCATTCTATGGACAAATTTTCTCCGCCGAATTCAGAGGCAATGCCGACAACGTCCGCATATCGAGTATTGCACACCATACTTTCTTATCAGCATATGCAGCGTACGATAATACAAAGCTTAGAAGGGTAGCGATTTTTAATCTGCAGTTATGTGGTAGAGACGATCGGCCAACGACGAAGGTCACTTTGCAAATAGAGGCTGAATCATCCGTAGTACATATAGAGGTTAAGAAGTTGACAAGCCCTGGTGGAGGAACAGCCAGTGCTAGTGAGATCACATGGAGCGGAATGCAGTGGATGGCTGAAAGTGGCGGGAAATCGGTACGAGTTTTGAACAATACAGTGACGCTACGAGTCACTGATGGTAAGGTTGAAATTGACGTGAGCGCTAGCGAGGCAGTTATAGCCTTTGTAAGGTATACAGTCTGAACCTAAATTAGGTTAGACTTTGATATCTTTATTTCCACTGAACACTTCAGCTCAACTTATTCATGCCATGCAAACATTTCCGCGACATGGTCCGGCGGAATACATTCATCACTTGCTTGCTTTGCGAGCTAACTGCTAGGTGAATGAAAGAAGCCTTGATACTTGCAACTGGTACCTCTTCGGCGTGTGGGTCATTAAGGGATATTGCTCGGAGAATTGGGCCTAAAGAAAGTTAGAGGCTCAGAAAACTACATGAGCTATTATTCATCATCGTTCCATGATGAATTGTTGGCGATAAGGAGCATGGTGATCAATTGGACCATTTATAGCGGATCCAGGCTTCATGTAAGCTTATATTGAGTTTTCCGTTCATAGATAGATGCGGAGACCTGACAATCACAAGCTCGTCATATTATATATCTCTCGGACTCTTTCTGTGATATTGGGCGCCTAACAGGCTAGAACTAGATGCATAGGTGCCCGTGGTGGCCTAAATGGGCCATATGTGTATGAGTGTGAAGGCCTTATGGAGATCACAGCGCTCTCACCGAATTTTGCCCCTATCGAAGAAGATCGATCGCGATTATACCACACGGCCTCAGAAGACTTTCAGTTGCGTGAATATTTGACCAATCGGCCTCATTTTATAAGTCCCGTAGTAGAAATACTTCCGCGATCCCCGTCGTAGTTCCCGGAGCTTAACCACTGGTTCTCGTTAGGCAATATACTTTCTCAGCTAAGGCGTTCTCCCAGCTGAGCGCTGACAAAATATGTTGATCATTACACAGGAAAGCATTTTCAAGGTTGGAAGTTTACTATCTTGCCTGCTCGAATGACTACCTAGGTATCACTACCGCAAATGTCTTTTTGGAATGAAGTAATAGCAAGCCTCAAATACAAGGGTAAAAACAGGAAAGCAAAGTTTTCGCCAAAGCGCCCATCACTAAATTTGAATTATTGACCTGTAATTCTCGCTTGGCCATGTTAGCAGCTAGATCGCCTTACCCATGAGCAATGCAGCTCACTCAAAGTGGTCTTCGTAATGCTTTCTAAATGCATCTAGGATCTTCCAATATATGGTAAGGCTGACTAGAGATGGTGCTCATGAAGCGCACCAATGATTTAGAGGAGAAGCCGAGAGTTATAAATATAGATGAAGCGCAACCCTCCGTCTGTCTAAATGCTCTACTAGCTTTACACTGCTTTCTATCGGTATCTATATCACTAAATCATATACACAATGAAGAGGAGTATCCTATCTTTAGCGGCCTTGTTGCCGAATATAATTGGTCAGTGATTTACAACTGCCCTGCTCCAACCGTTGCTAATATTTGACTGAAGCGCCAATGGGCATCCCGTCCTCTGAGCTGCACAGCTTAGAATCTAGACAAGACTCCGTCCTAGACCTGCCTGCGATTGCTGACACCTTTACTCCACACGATAAAGCTGTCATCGTTAGCATCATGGGAGACTCATACAGTGCTGCACCAGGCGCAGGCAACCCGAAGCCAGGGGATTATGCACAAAAGTGTCACCAGTTCGATGAATCCTATGGTTTCCAGTTGATAGACAAGTTCCCCTTCTGGTCTTCTTGGGGAGTTCTCGGCGGTTTTACGGCATGCACTGGGGACAAGACAGATGACTTTCTCAACAAGCAGATTGGTAGGATGGATAACGACAACGACATAGTTGCTCTCACCCTGGGCGGTAATGATATTGGTTTTGTCCCTATTGTCTTTGCCTGCCTGCTCACTGGTAATCTTGGACCGGACTGTGACAAGCGGCTTACACATGCTGAGCACATGCTTGGGGGAGGAGGGCCAGGAACCTTGCACGATGCCATTTTCAGAGTCTGGGACGCGATATTTCGGAAAATGAAGAAGGACTGGCACTACCAGGTCTACCAAATCGGATACCCTCTCTTTTTCAACGAAGACTCAGATTGGTGCAACGAGCAATCTTTCAAGTTAGTCGCAAAGCCGGGGCCAAAATTGAGTAAAGGCCGTCGCCGTCGTCTCAATAACATTATCCGCTTATACAATAAACAAATGGCAAGCTGGGTCGACGCTTATAATAACAAGAATAAGAACCACGAGCTTGATTGGGGCCACGAGAGAATCTTTTTCGTAAACCCCGACTCAGCGTTCCACGGCCATCGCTTTTGCGAGCCCGGGGTTCAAGATCCTTCGTTCGAGGATGATAGAATTTGGTTATTTGGCGCGGGGACGAAGGACAACAGTGGAAATAATGCACTTTCCCAGGCCACGAACCTAACCGATATCGACAATAATATGCTCTTTTCTGGTCCGCCCTATGAGCATGTCAACGCGACCCACTGCAAAGATGATTCAGCGTATGACACGGAGGACGACTTCACGATCCTTTGCGACTACGCCCGAAACATCAACTCAACTTCGGACCTCGAATCTACTGTACAAGTCAGCATTCGTAACATGGCGAAGCGCTCCTTCCATCCTCGCACTAAGGGTATGAATGCAATGCGCGCTGCCCTTTCCGTTAAGCTCCGTCAACAGCGCACGAACGACGCATACCAGCTCACCCATGGGCTCTGTAGCTTCCACATGAAGGAATTCGCAATTTGTACTCGAGGAGAACGTCTACTTAAGGCTTATGTAATGCCCCTCCTTGATCACGTCAAATTGCGTATTGGTGGGACTACGGATAGTCAGCCTCGGGATATCAACGATTGGGAGCCATATAGTATGACAAGCGACTTGCCAGATACACTCAAAATTACCGGAGAGAACGTAGGTGACTATGTGCAGTTCAATTATCAGGACAAATCTTGGACGACGGATGCTCACGATTATCCCGAAGGGAACAATGATGGGTGGTGCGACACGGGCGGGTGGGCCAATGGACCTGGTGGATGCGACAGGGCAATTAGAGATATGGACTGTACATTTCATTGCTAAGCGAGTGGATGGAGGAATCACAGAGGGAGGTGTACGGACCGCTCTGGGGAGTGTAACGCTCCTACTTGTGTAGTAATTGATATCATTCGTTTCGTGGACATTCATCATTTGGAAACGATCAGATATAAGCCCCTAAAAGCCTTCGAGCAACTATCAAGTTATTGGAAGTAGGCTCTATAATATGAACGAATAGCCAAGTGAAGAACGTGTGATCCATCAGCGGCACCTTAGTGTTTAGGGGAGGGGGGTGTGGGTAGTGGGGTCGGATATTGCGGGGTTCTGCGGCTGAGCTTCTGGCTTGCGTCTGGCTTCCCTTGATACTTTTCGATGCCCATTGAAGCACATTTCTAAGCTGAGTTTGATTCTACTAGAGCCTCAACTACACGTGCACACATGGGTTTGTGGGAATCACTCCATCTCTCTCGCGCCACTAGGTAACAGCTGTTTCGAGATCTGGACGGAGTATTTACAACATCTTTTCAAAACCCCGAAGGCGATCAAAGCAGGGCGCATACCTGTTGCAAGGTCTGAGTAAAATGCTATGCAAATTCTGTGAAGGATTTAGACGCACCGTTGATCTCTCTGAAGCGCAAGAAGTACAGTTACACGATAGCTTCGATGCCTTGCGAGCAAACTCGGAAGCGAGATGCCATCTCTGCCGGATGATCCATACAGACCTCCATAACCAGCACGAGAGCGAGAAAATTGAAGGTAGCTCTCTTGTCATCGCCAAAGTTGTTCCGTATAAAGGATTCATAGTGTCGTTCCGAGAGCAATCAACCATGGGAACGGGGGATGGGGTAGGCAAACCGAACATGGCTGACGTGAAAGTTATTGTAGAGCAATTGAGCGTTCCAAGTGAGCCGAGGCCCAAATCTTCGCTTTGATTATCCCTTAATAAATCTTTAATGCAGGAAGAATTGAAACTACCTTCCAGGAGCTACAGGACGTAGAAGATAGTCATACCGGATCAGCAAGTGCCTGTAGGGCTGCTTTAACGTGGCTGGCTGAATGTACAGATGGCCACCCGGTATGCGACACGCCTAATGCTTTAGACGCATCTCTTCCCAACAGAATCATTGATGTTGGTGACTATAATGATTCTGAAGAGCCTCGTCTCGTCGAGAACAAAGGGAATATGACTGGCGGATATGTAGCTCTCAGTCATTGTTGGGGTGGTAGTAGTCACATAAGAACGACCGTTGCAAACCTTCCCCACCACAAGTCTGAGATTAAGTTGGCAACGCTACCTAAGACGTTTTTTGACGCTGTTCATGCAACGCGAGAGCTAAGAATACGTTATTTATGGATCGATTCTCTCTGTATTGTTCAAGATGACCCCGCAGATTGGGAGAAAGAAGCTGCGCTTATGGGGAAATACTACAGCAATTCATTGATAACTATTTCTGCCGCACATGGCAGGAATAGCGAAGCTGGCATATTTCATCAACGGGATTACCTTTCAACACGGCCGTGCCAGATGAGTCTACGATACAATGGCAACTGGCGACTAGCATACGCTTATGCTCGGGATACATCTTTTCAAATCTCCAAGTCAAGCATGTCCGGCTTGAAAGAGCCATTGCCCCTCTATAGTAGAGCTTGGGTCCTACAAGAACAGGTCCTTCCACCACGTACTCTGACATACACCACACGGGGTGTATATTGGCGCTGTCAAGCCATGCGCTTTGACGAGCGAGCACCATTGGCGATGAGCATTAGCGACTTGCTTCGCGACAAGCCGTCGAATTTGGGTACATTTAAAGGCGACCCTCGCGAAATTGAGTCTACGATAGCAGAGTTGCAGCGGAATTGGATTTTCCACAATCACAACGCGCATTTTACCCAAGCATCGAAAGCACCAAAACCTTTCCATAGAAATGGATGCGGAGGGGATCACTTTATCCAGGATTGGGGTCGATTAGTACACGATTACACTTCACGAGGAATGACACGCCAATCCGACAAGCTTGTGGCCATCGCGGGTATCGCTAACATTGTTTCCGAAAACAGGTCCATTGAATATACAGCGGGTATCTGGAGTACATCAAAAGATTCTATTGCTCTAGGACTTCTATGGTCAGCATCAAAGCCAGGGCGAAGACTCCTCGACGTTGCACCATCCTGGTCATGGGCATCGATTGAGGAGGAAGTGATGTGGCCGGGCCATTTGAGTGTGAATCTTTGGCAGACTGCTCAATTTCTCCGTTTTGAGAGCTCTGGAACGGTAGCGCGTAGTCGGGGAGAAATCACTCTTCGAACCAACGTTAGACTTGGCATTGTAAGCACGGCTGGGAAAGTTGAAATCGCTAAGTGGCCGGAGATAGGCAATGATGGGGCTCTTCCCAGCTTCGGTGATTCGGGTATGTCTACCGGGATCACACCCCACTGGAAGCAGGGAGTAATATCGCTTGACGAAGCGCTTCAACCACTTCAACTCGTTTACCTGGTAGAATTGGCTATTGGGAAAATCAACGCCAATCGGAAAGACTGGCTAGTCCATGCTTTGGCGGTAATTAATGCCGAGGGGAAGCCGGGAAAGCTCCGTCGAGTGGGATTTTCAACTTGGCACCAGGGCGTTTGGAATAGTCCTGTTGAAAGTTTGGCTCTAGATGCAACCACAAGTAGTGATAATAGCAGGGTTGATGGGACTGAACGGGATATGACTCTGAAACTCAGGGAAATGGGCGTCACTATTGTATGACGAAGTAACGAACTTACTGATAGTCAGTTGGCCTACATGAATTGTAAGGCCATATATATGGCACGATCTGTCACATGTTTCTACTATCCTATTATAGTTGGTCTGTTTTCAGGCCTATATAGTCTCGCCATCGCCAGCTTCTGCCGAAGCAGGCCACTTACCCTCCTTCAATACATCAATATTTGCCTCAGCAATTGATGCTCCCTGATACGCGACACGATCCCTACTAAGGACCAGCCCTGATATTATGTGATACTAGGATAGACATTATCAACAGCCTTGATCCTTCATAGATATCAATCAGCGCAGGTCTACTCCTCATCTTCCTGACACCTTACATGAATGACTCGGGGTTGATATACTATTGATAAGGCCCAAGCCTGCGTCGTTCGCAACACGGCCGAGCAAAGTCTGGCACGGAATTTCAAGGCAGCCCTCGAGACCACGAAAAGCAATTTTCTCGCGGCATATTGCACAAAATTATGGCAATGTAGGATTCCTAGTGAGTCTCCCGTCGGTTTTCGTACCTAGGATAATGAAAGCAACCATGGTGGGAGGTGGTTATGGTGACAGCGGCTTGTTGTATATGTGATAGGGATTTGGCGAGTCTACTGAGTACGATTTCCTACCACCGTACGGGAGCAAGTTATCCGGCTGCAGGTTGTATCGGATACCGTCGCACGATATCAAATCACGCTGGATATCAGCTGATATACCCTTCCTTATATACATAAATATGGCCTGCTGGCCATCCTCAATCAACCAGTTCAGCTCCTCATCTCCCTCCCTGAGACAAGATTCGCCTCTCACCACAGTATATAGTATAAGCGAGAGGGAATGTGGGACTGTTATTGTAAGATATGCAGACGAAATATGCTGAAGGCTAGTCTCATGCCTTTGATTTATAATGGCAATGTTACAGAGATAGCTTGTGCCATGATTTTGGCTGCTAGAAGATTATGAGGAAAGGAGATATATATGCAACATGATGAGGCTTCGAGTATGAAACGGCCCTAGGGAGACTTCATCATGCTCTATCGAAGACCATACAGTGGAATGCAGTGGGGAAATAACCCATTGCTTGAATGCAAAATGTCGCTTTTTTCTGAAACCGGTGAGCGCGGGATTAATTGACGCCTTATAGGTGGAACTACGCTCGTATGGGTACGCCACCACTTCCAGTTTAGGTAGCAAAGCGAAGCCACAACTGCTCGCAATGATGTGACCCTTCTTTAAAATTCGAACGTTTTCTAGACTCATAAGCCACGTGTGCGATGAGGCTTAATGTATTCGCAAGTATTTAGCATGATGCATGTGTCAGCGCCGGCTTGGTTTGCAAACTGCTACTTTCCTGTCTTGCTACCTTACTACCTCCTCAGTTGACATTCTTGGTAGTAAATTAATATCTAATGCTGCTAGTACCAGTCTTGGCCTTTGTATCCTCCCTGAATCCAGCCAACGGGCAGACCCGCCCAGACCCTTGTTCCCCTTCATGTGCGGACGGTGCTACATCCTCTTTCTGCAGTTCGTCTAGGTCGGCCCTTAGCTATATCACTAGCTGAGTACGATTGGCATGCAGTTCTCTCGGTTTTGTTTTTCCCGAAATTAGTGCCGCAATCACGGTATACTTCGCGGCCTGCTCTGGGGATGGAGGAGTCTTAGAGACCTCGCAAACTCCCGAACTAGTCCCGATTACCACACCTGCTACTACCGCCGCTTCTTAAACCAGCATTTCACCGATCCTACCTTCGGGTCCGCAAGAGTCGCCGTCGGAGATAAGCTATTCACAGACCGCAGATATACCAGACGTATCCGCATCCATACTCGCCTCCGACTTATTAAGTTACACGAGCTTACCCCTTCCTCAGCCATCAAGCACCGACGATGTCTACACTTCTTCCGACATAGCATCATCTGGTTCCTCCAGTAGACCACATAACCCGAGCCAACAGATTCCATGTTCGCATCGATCCAACGATCATCTACGGAAACACGCTTTACTACTACCACCACCACCGATTACCCTACGCCTAGCGGCGATGAGAATTCTGGATTGAACAAATCTGATCGGATAGCCCTCGGGACCTCATTGGGTATTGCTCTTCTAGCGCTGCTTGTTGGCATTGCTGCCTTTTTTGTTGAATATAGAAAGCGGAACGTAGGCTCGGCCGTAGAATCCAACGCCATAGAACTTCATCGAGGCATAAATAGGGGCCAGACAACGGGAGCGATTGGTCATCAAGAAGTTATTGGATCGAAGACCATCTATAATATTTTCCATAGGTGAGGGACTGGGAGTGGGGCGCGAGTGTAACCACTTTGGCATTAGGGTACGGTAGTTTTGCTTTTTTTTTTTTTTTGCCGTGCTTGATGATACTTTACCGAAGTTCGAGAGGATCTTTTAGGGCGTTTCCTTGATATGTTTTTAACGCTCTAGTGATGTAAATATCTATTGATATTTTACTGCCTGATTGTAAAATTTATTTTTGAAAGTAGTGTGAATATGCCAGCTCCACAACTTCATAATACGTTGAACTCGTGTTTCACTAGATAATTGGACATTAAATAAGTGGTTACATTGATATCTCAGGCAAAAAATCCGGATAATCTGTCGAAATAGCGGCACATTCGCATCTGCAGCTTCTCAGCCTTGGCTCAAGTTTAGGTAAGGCCGCAGGAGCCGTAATTAAAATAATAGATAAGATCAGAACAACGCAACTATGTTTTAGAAATCAAATGTGCAGTAAAGAAAAATATTACTTTTACATTATCCTTCAAAATATTCGAATTTTGTAAAGAGCGTCATGTTCTCATAAGGAGCGCCAGATTACCGGTACAAAAATGTGACATCACAGACCATACAAAACCTGGATCCGGCTCAGCGAGTATTGCAATTTCCTACCAGTCCTCCAAATGTACGCTCAAAGGCTTACTTGCAAACTTCTCCTTCTGCGGTCATTGTAAGGCCTATATCATCTCTGCGAATCTAGCATTTGCGGATGTACAATCCAATGGGGCTAGGATTGTAGTCCTGGAAGTAGTTGAGAGAGAGATCACCGGTGCCACATAGCTCGTATGAAACGGTCTGACTAGCAGCACAAGAGCCGGAGCTGATGGTGTAAGAGTTGCCGGGGGAGACGCTGAAGCTTCCGAGGCTGGAAGCTTTGCCCGGTTGGTTGTTGTACGACGTGTTCTCGCTAGCGGGGTTCTTCAACATCGTAACATCGATCTCGCCGTGCCCGGAGATTTTATAGGTAGATGTTTCCAGCTGAGATTGCTTGGGAAAGAGGAAGACAAGCGTGCATGTGTTTCCAGAGTAGGACTGCGGGATATCAAAGTTGAAAATTGAGCAGACGGTACTCCTGATTTGGCAGTTATAGGAGCTACCGAATTTCTGGTCGGGCTTGTGCGAGTCGACGGGGACGATGAGATGTGGGTACTGGTAATTGCCATTGAGGTCTTCTGGGCAACCTTTGGAAGGAGAGCCGGCAGGCCGGCCTGGGTAAGGACTACGCGGTTTCTGGGTTAAATAGCCCGGCTTACTGGACTGCTCGGGGAGAGGGGCGGGCTTGCTGGGCTGCGGTAGAGATGGGCTAGGTTTCTGGGTTGCATAACCTGGCTTGCTGGACTGTTCGTGGGGAGGGATTGGCTTGCTGGGCTGCGGTGAGGATGGGCTAGGTTTCTGGGTTGGATAGCCTGGCTTACTGGACTGCTCAGGGAGAAGGGTGGGCTTGCTGGGATACGGAGGGGATTGGCTTGGCTCCTGGGTTGGATAACTGGAATATCTCTGCTTAGTGGGTGGTGTAGAGTGCTCTGGAAGTTGTTTCGTTGGATAACTTGGTTGGCTAGGGTTTGGAGACTGTTGAGGCGGCGGCGACTGCTTGGGAGGGGGTTTCTTCGGAGGAGATTGTCCTGGAGGAGATGGCTTCGGAGGAGATTGAGGAAGAGGACTGGACTTGGGTGCTCCAGATCCACATGATCCGGCGGAGCTTAGGGTAATCTTAACGCAACCTGGCTCACCTTCGATAGGTTGTGAATAGATATTATACACGCCTTTTTCGTTGACAGGGCAAGCGTAGAATACCGGGTTGCCGTTGTAAGTGACTATCCCGTCGGGGCCAATGTCAAAGCCAGAGGTGGGCGTGGCCCCAGTATCGCACTGAAATTGTGTGGTGGGAGGCGTGAGAATACATCCACGGTCATTCGAGTCCGTGAAGCTACCATGGCCTAGGCAGTAACATCCGGTCGGATTACCATCTCCTATGCGGTTTTGGCCATCTCCAAGCTGTCCAAGAATGCCGGAGGCGCCTCCCGATGCTTGGAGTTGAACACACTGCTGGGACTGACGGGCGACGAGGGCATTGGTACCGAGGCCGAAGGCAAATGGAGCGAAAGCGTACTTCATCATTTAACAGTAATGGATGAACTGAACGACTGAGGACGGGGAAAGAACAATTGCTTGAGTAGTTTCTAGCTCAGCGATCAGAGGATGCTATTCTTATATGTATTGCGCAGACTGGCGATCTTTCATGCGCGCAGGTTGATGACATTTCCAGCAAACATATGATCCACATAATATCGTGGTCTCCAATCTTAGGACCCAGAGACTTGGGCGTTGGGTTGGAGAGCTGCATATGGACCTAATTTGGACAAGCTATCGATTGGAATGATATCAAGTCGCGCGAGTAGCACAGTTACCTTTTGCCATGTCGTATCACAGAGCTAGCTTGTCCTATGAGCTATAGACTCAACGAGGAGCTAAGTTGATGTGGCTGTTAGAATGAATGTGACGTAAATCCCTGATTTCTGATTCTCGGGATTACGCTGGGATGGTCAGCCAATGATTGCGTATAAACGCGTGTAATTTTTGGTCGTATGATAAATTATTGGAAAAATGAATTCAATATTTGGAGGAAGCCTGCACAGTATGCGTGATATGCGAGAAAAGGTTCTACCTCCGCGGAAACTCTCGGTAACTTTTAGTCTGATATCTCGTGGTTCGTGGGACTTTCCATAACCCCAACAGTGGAAATTGGCGCTGAAACGTAAGAGTATATTCAATCATTGGTTCTACTAAAGATTGTAAATTATGGTCTCGATGCAATATGCATATTTTCTGGGTCCTTTAGTGTCAAGTTTAGCCTCAGGCCGTGAGCAAAAAATAAACTACAGGGCGTTGACGGATTATTCGCCGACCATTCTCCCGCCTTAGTACTTTCTTTATCGGAGCTACCATTAGGGACGAGCGGAGAAGTTTCCAGCAACAGCCGAACGATCGTGGCAGAATATGTGGCGATGTGGAGATGAGGGGAAATGAATAGCTCTTTGAGACTGAAGCATTCAGCCACTTCCGAGGATTCCAGACGGATTCTTATCCTGATTATTCCACTTTAGATTTTTGTTGGTACAAACCAAATTTGCCCTAGACCGAAGCCGAAACTAATCAGAGTGTCAGTTCCATCTTCCAAAACTTAGTACTAGTACCATCCGAGAATGACGCAATATACGCTACCCGAGCAATCCCGGGAATGTTTAGCCTACCAGGAGCTGCAGAGCGATGCAGGACTCTAAAGGAAGTGCATAGCATCAAGATGCATCGTTTGGGTGTTGGACGAGAGTGACCGGAAAGCCGAATCTTGTCTTGAGATGTGATCGGATGATGGAAGAATGTTTTTTACAACCGTGACCCTCCGATGTTTGCGACGAGCTGTCTTCAGCTTCCATTATTCCCGCGCATCTAATAATTCTGCTTCTATTCATACGCGCAATTGCCTGCAGAAAAGCCTCTTTTCTCTTGTCTAGACGATACGTAATACCTATAATTTTAATGCGCTTAGTCTGGTGAAGCGATTCGGATAGGCGGCAAACGGCTTACGATCAGGGTCTATGGAATGATGCGAGAGGTGAGAAATTCCCAACAATTTTCCATAAATAGTTTTTCTGCATTTGGAGAAGTTTATTTGAAGAAAAATCTTCTAACCAAGGTCAGAAATCAATAGTGCGATGGGAAGAAGAGCGACATGAAACATATTCGGTGGGATTTTCATATGTCATGCTCCATTTTGGAATGAAACACGCGTCAATGGGCACAAAAATAGAAGAAGCTTTTGTGCTTGTCGCATCTATCACGGGCATCTTTAGGGATATTATCAACCAGTAGCAGATTGATGACAATGACGTCGAGAATTGGTCGGTATCGTGAATATACGCAATGGAGTTGCCGCTAAAAGAATCGGCTGTCTAGTTGTCCTGGAACTGCAGTCAGGAATCTTGACAAATAGGGAACGCAAAACACTTAGCCAATATGAGTAGATACTAGACCTTAGCTAATAAGCAGAGAGTATTAACTCAAAATCATATGGCTCTGTTGACTTTGAAACGTAAGTTGGATATACAGTGGATTCTAGTAGAGAATAGGTTAGAAGGCGGATAGACCGATGTGGATTAGTAAGAGAGCTATTATCGCTATATTAAGTTGACGATGTGTAGTAATTAGTTCTTTTGGGCACTGTTTATTATTATGTGAACAATCTATATGAGGACTAGGTTTACGTCTAGACACTCCTAGGGTCAGGCTATAGGTGCACGTAACATACCACCTCGACCCATGAGCGTTAAAGATTCACAAAGGCTCTTAAACAGGAGCTTTACTCACCAATACTCGTCCGCGTATTATGCAAACCGCCATCAAGACCTCTTAATCGCGTGGTACAGAAGCGAGGAGACGGGCCGGATACTAAACCCTATTGTGCGAAGGTATTGAAATTCTATCATCATGCTCAATATTTCTCACATCTAGCCGTAAACCTTACCGTATTCTTAATATATATGAACCCGGTTCCTCGGATAGTTCTCCAACCACAAAACCACTTCATATTTCCCGGTGCCGAATTCCTTTCTAGCCCCCTCTACTAAAAGAGCTCCACTCATAGCCTTCCCACGGCTGCTGCAAATGACTACAAATCAGCAAGTAGAGATAATTACTAGCGATGCTGCTGCTTCCAAGTTTTCGACAGCTTCCATAAGTATTCTACTCGGGTAAAATTGGAGATTATGAGGTTTGGAGGCAAATGTTATGGCTGGAGGAGATAAAGGATAGGCTTCTATTTGATATACCAGGAAGTGAGAATGGAGCCTAGGGTAAAATGAGCGAAGGGGATTTGTGGACGAGATAAGAGAGTGACGGAAAGTACGGGAGGGTGATTTGGGAGCTGGTGGACAGCTAGAGGATTCAGTAGTAGATTTGGTAGTCTTGGAGGTGGTCAGGAACTATTCTAGGAATAAGAGTTTCTTTTCAATTGCTCTAGGTAGCTCTGATACTCCTGTCCTAGTTCTCATATGTCAGAGCTGGCTGGCTCTAATGAGGGTTGGAAAACTGCGTCTATTGACTAGAAATGCGAGACATGCTACATATATATCCCTGGACCTGCTAAGGGGCTAACTGTGAATAGCTTAGCCGTAACATCATACAATGAGATTATTCTTTGACATTCTTAGTAAAGGAGGACATGAAGAATAGTTATCAACCGTAGAGACGTGCGCCATTATCGCTCACGATAGAGCATGTAGAGTTCTGCTCGGCTCGTGCCCTGGGCGTTGTAGGGCACGTCAATTTCTATGCGAGATTGTTTTTTTGCGTGGACCCTTGATGCGTACGGAATATAAAAGATATTTCTATACCTAACATTAAAGTTAATAAACTTGGGAATTTAAAGCTATGGGGGAATAAGATTTTCACAAACGAATTTTTGAATGTAGTTTGAAAGTGGACAGACAGACGATTGGCTAGAGTAGCTTGCGGAATATAATGACGTGTACAGATCTCGAACTGCCTACTCTTCGCAAATTTAAAGCCAGCGAGCTATAGACTTGATTCTCATCATACCATCTCAGTGGTCCTTTGTGTTAATCTCGCAATGAGAGCTCGGCACACGTGTTGACCTTAAAGACACGGCACATTCTGCAACGTATATAACTGCTCTCCACAGCTCTATCCTCATTATATAAAAAGCCTACTGAAAATTTTGGAAAAAAAAAAAAGCATTCTCTAGATAACGACACGAATCATAAATAATGAGCGAGTCTAACAAAGGCAAAGGCAAAGGTGTAAGCTCAGGGCACGTGCCTAATCAGCTATGCAGCCCTCGACTAAGCAGTCTCATGTATTATATATTTCCCCCGCCGTACCTTGATAGAGAGGTCAAGGGAACACCATTAATACATCCATCTATATCACCCTAAACGGTCTCCACTCACTCCTGCTTACAAAAGGTAAAAGCAAAGTCCGTCTAGAACTCGAAGTAGACGTAGGTGCCCCCGCGGGTAGTATAGACGCCCAAATCGGCGGCAGAAGCTCCAACTCCGCAGGCCGAGCTAAAGAAGCGGAGCCGCACACTAAGCTAAGGCTAACACCAACACCAACAGCGGCAAGATCTAAGGGTCCAACTATGATCACATAGATAAAGTCCCTACTACCATCTTTGACTTCTACTCCCTAATGAAGCTAATTTCTAGGCCACTACTGCATTCTATAGACTCTAGGCTCGGGCGATAAGCCAGGGCTGAGATGAGATGGGATGCGTACGAGGGTATTGTTATGAGAGGCGAATCTTGTCTCAGGGAGGGATATGAGGAACTGAACTGCTTTGATTGAGGATGGCTAGCAGGCCATATTTATGTACATAGAAAAAGGGGTATATCAGCTGATATCCGGCGTGATTTTATATCGTACGACGGTATCCGATACAACTCGGTAGACTTGTCAAAATCCTCATTACAGGTATTACTGCCGATATTTTGATTATGGAGAAGAATCTGGACCTGCAGTTGAAGAATCAAGACTTGAGGTTCCCCACTGGCACTGATGATTTGCCTTCATCGCCAACGCAAGGTAGGTCGGTCCTGCCACAAACAGACTCAGGTAAATGCCCGACAGGGCGGAGAGACGGGTATTTGAAAAAGCGTATGATAGGCTGAAAAATGATGTGACGGATCCTGCACAGGAAAATACGGAGAGAAGATCGAAACATGCATATCGGGAACTAGGAGCGATTTCTCATTCCGGAGATGGGGGAAGTGGAGGCATCTCGAAGATAGAAGAGACGAGGGAAGGACAAATAGGGGCAAGGGAAATAGGAGGTATTTGGAAGAGAGAAGTTGGGGATCAAGTACCACTGAACATGAAAGAAGCTGAAAGTACTCGGATGTTGGGATAAATGTGCTCACAATATGATGGTAGTGGACGAACAACTATGTATTAGGGAATTAGCGAGCGAGTGACGAGACATAAGCATTTAGAAGATGGTAGTGGAACTAGGCGAACCACTAAGGACTTTTGAGTAGATTAGCAAGTTCTCAGACTGGATTTGAATGCTGTATGTGAGGGGAGGAGACTGAAGTAAGTAGCAATGGCGGAAGATGTTGCCGTGTTCTTTATGGAATTAAAGTGCATACTCGAATGTCGGACTCCCTGCCCAGAATTGTAGTGGAGAGGTGCAAACATTTCGTACTCCACCATTCACATCACCGCATCCTGCATTCGAACTAGAAAATTCACATACTAGCACCAATCTTTTAGTTTTCATTACCACGTAAGCAACGGCTCTGTAGCTTGAATCATGAGCATTCCATACAAACTATAGAAAATATTCACGCCCAATATCTATATAAGGACCCTCCACGGCCTTCTACTTGCCCAGACCAACCGAAGAATTCGCTAGCAATCAGCTCCAAATAATCCAGCATTCATGTACTAATCCAGCTTCAGCAAATATCGAAGTAGTGTTTACGGTAGATACGCCAACGCTTTGTGTGGGAGATACCCAATTCCCTCTGCCAAATAACTTCCCATAAGAATCACTCGCCATCGGTCGGCAGGTTAAGAAACAGAAAGGGAGATTGGAGATGACCCAGAGCATTAGAATATGTTAGAGCAGCAGCAAAGGGAATACATTGAATTATTCATGGAAAGGGAGGGGGCGGTGGTAGAGAGTATGGCCGTAGGAGGGGGGTATGGAGGAAGTAGTTTTGTACGGCCGGGAAGCCTTACGCGAAGGAGACAAAGTCTAGGTGGAGAGGAGGAAAGATGCGGTAATTAGAACGAAGAGGAATTTAGCAGTGAGTACGAGGGTGGGTGTGGGAGAGGGCATAGTAGGGGTGGTTTGGGGAGCTTAGAAAGGCGTGGAAGATTATGACGGAGAGGACTGGGGCGAGGTTGAAAGAGAGATGGATATAGGGATGGATTCGAGGAAAACTTGGCGTAGAGTATTGAAGCGTAAGTGGTGGAAGACTTGATGAGGATAGAAGTGGTGATGAGAGAGCGTACGGTGGAATAGGTGGTAGGGGTCTTCGGGATGAAGATATGATGCTTTGCATTCACTACTATCTATTTAATATAAGTAATGTACCACCTGTAGACATGAATGAATAGCCAAACTTTTCTATGGTCTTGGTGAAAGGGCAGAACAGTTCACGGCTCCTGTCGTTCCTGGCATTAGCGCGGGCCAGTGGTGGCGCTGCGTCAGCCCACATGGCGTGTTGTGCGGCACTCGGACCACACTGTGCCGGCCCGCGCCAAGCCCTGAACACCAGGATCTAGCCCACCGCAACTTTGGGAGCATCCAGGCACGGATTTACCACCCTTTCTCTCCCCTCCTCTACAACCCATTATTGGGTTTTATTTTTTATTTGTGGAGGACACAATGAGGTCGACAGTCACTACAGCCACAGTTCCACCCAAAAAGCCCACCAAGAGGGTCCTGATTGCCGCCCCAGAGGAGAAGCAAACTACGGCGGCCGAGGACACCCACGGGAATGACCATGACCGCTTTTTCTGGACCTACACGGAGGAGCCGCATCGGACGAGGCGAATGGCCATAATCAAGGCCCATCCAGAGGTTCTGCAGCTTCATACCAATCGCTACAGCAAAAATACTGATTGAATTTCCACCAGGTAACCAAGCTCTGCGGCCCTGAGCCCCTCACCAAATACGTCGTTACTTTCGTCGTCTTCCTACAGATATTCTGCGGCTTCCTGCTCCGCAACACACCCATACTTTCATGGCCGTTCCTCGTCACAGCGTACATCGTTGGCGCAACGGCGAACCAGAACCTGTTCCTTGCCATCCACGAAATATCACACAATCTGGCGTTTAGGAGCGGGTTGGCAAATAGGGTATTCGCCGTGTTTGCGAACCTGCCAATCGGGATACCCTACAGCGCCTCATTCAGAGTAAGAATTGTGCAAAGCATGGATAGGGTCAGAGCTAATTCCCACAGCCCTACCACCTTACTCACCACAAATCCCTCGGCGTCGACGGCCTAGACACTGACCTCCCCACCCCTCTTGAAGCCCTCTTCCTCGACTCCGTACTTGGCAAAGCCTTCTTCTGCACCTTCCAAATCTTCTTCTATGCGCTCCGCCCCATGTTCGTATACCAGCTTCCGCTCACCAAAATCCACCTCTTCAACGTCGTCGCACAATTCACCTTTGACTATGCGCTTGTACAACTGGTCGGCGGGAAGGCCCTCGCATATCTCATCCTGAGCTCATTTTTGGCCGGCTCACTGCACCCTTGCGCTGCGCACTTTATCGCCGAGCACTACGTCTTCGAGAAGCCCTCCTCATCCGCTCAGAACCCGGAGAACAGGATCCCGATTCCGGAGACGTATTCGTACTACGGCCCGCTCAACATCCTGACCTACAATGTTGGCTTGCACAACGAGCATCACGATTTTCCTGCCATACCTTGGACTCGCTTGCCCGAGCTGAAGAGGATTGCAAACGAGTTTTATGACGAGTTGCCGAGACATGAGAGCTGGGTCTTTGTTATTTGGCAATTTATTTGGGATGGGGACGTTAGTCTTTGGTCGAGAGTTAAGAGGAAGGAGGGAGGAAGATTGGTGGGGGCGGGGGCGAGTTCGGGTGTGGGAAGCGGGTGGGCAGAGGAAGAGTTGGGGGCGAACGAAAGAAAAGGACCAATTCCAGGGGTTAGATAATGTTGCATATAGATGTATTTGGAATATATATTAGAGATTGGTTTCTGTTTGCTTTGATGCGTGAGTTTAACGGCTTTGGTGAAGCTGCTGCCCGTGACCCGACATCCTCATCCTCGGTCTGGCAAATGATAGACATGAGTTATCTGCCTCCTTAGCAGACTCTGCATGCACTATCCTACCTCACTAATCTACGCATATTAACACCGCGTCCTACCCCCCCCTCTCTTTCTTCATACAATCAGTCCTCTTCTTCTAGAACTAAAATATGGCAAACACACATAGCATCTCGAGAAAACAGAGCTGCTCTAAAAAGCCTTAACATAAATTCAATGTGGGCGTGAGGCCTAGGGTCTAGTGTATTGGGGCTAGAACTAAAACGAGTAATTAAAGGAGATCACGGTCCGCACCCTACAGACTAAAATATTCCGAGGAAAACATCATCCTCACTTTCACTGATATGGGCGTGGGATTCGGAACTGGTGTTGGGTCTAAGACTAAAAGGAAACACCAATGAGTTGGATGGCGCGGACTAGAAACGTTTAGGCGTGGTTGGAATGTGGACTGTGGTCGCTTTGTTGGACCAAATGAGTTAAAAAACCATAATATGAGAGCTGTAGGTTTCGGGAGCCGAAATGTTCGACATGATTGATAACTGGTAAAAAAAATACCAAGGCATAATGCGCGGTCTAGAATGCGGAAAATGATCCCCTAAGGTTTGTACTGGGAGGCGTAAAATCATCAAGAATGAAGTCCCATGTGGACTGCATGTTTGCCTGATTGGAGCCAAAATGTGGATGTCGGCTCTACTCCGCGTATTAAAATGAATCGCAGTCGAGCGGCATGCGGACCAGGGTATCTACTTCCTCAATCTAGAACAAGGAAAGGACATCATGGATGAGTTCCCGACTTGTGGGCGTGAAATATTGAACACAATCAATGTTGACATTAGTTCTAGGTAGTATACTGGCGCTAAAATCAGTATAATAAAGGATCAATGGTCCGTAGTCGGGAAGTAAAAAAATCAACACAGCCAGAGAATATCGCAAATCAACCTGGTATGGTATACCGATTCGGGAACTTAAAACACAGGAGTCCGAAATAAATGCTAACGTATGGTTTTAAAATAGTACATATGAGCTAGAAGGCTGGTTTATTAAACGAGATAGCTTGTTCTCTAGGCAACTATAATATCTACTTCCTACACTCGATGTCTGTTTTCATGGTCTAGAAAATCCATTGAAGATGGCTCATGGTCTTGACTGGGCGACTCAAAAGATTACTGCCTGCGCTAGATGTGCACCGCATATTATTATCTTTTGCTTACAAGTCGGAAATTCTCCAACCGATAAGACTTGGGTTTGGGGACTAAAATCTTTTTGGCATCCTTTAGATGACGAGCACATATAAGAGCCCAGCTTGTTCGCTCGCAGAAAAAAAAAATTGTTTCGCACATTTGCACTTTCAGCGGAATGAAGAGATCGCTGGACGAGCCGGATTTGCACTGTGTCCGCTTTCGTCTACGAGACTGCGGAGTCTGTCGCGCATCAGGCAGCATCAATTGCTGAGGCAAATATTGGTGTATTGAAGGAGGGTAAGTGGCCTGCCTGGCCAGAGGCTGGCAGTGGCGAGACTATATAGGCCTGAAAACAAGCCAACTCTAATAGGATAGTAGAAACACGTGACAGAGTCTAAGGCAATATGGACGGACTAGAAAGTGCCAAAGACGACCCAATATGGTCCGCGTTCTTAGCAGCTAAAAGGATGCTCCATATACTACTAACATGTTATCTCTCAGACTAAAAAAGGCAAAACTATGACGATATGAATTATCGACTTGAAATGTTAAAACAAAGATACACTTTCGAAGAACAAGAAACAAAGGGAGTTCGCAATTTGTGTGCTACGTCCTTGGAACGAAAATCTCCAGGAACACGTATGGCATATCACGTCGTGGGATCCTATGTCTAGGTGGCAAACTAAGGCAAGCTAGATTGACGAAGATTCATCATGGGACTGAAATGCCTAACGAATGCTTAGATAGGAATTTAGACTCTAAAAGCTAGCTATTGAAAACAAAGCTCTCCCTTTCTGGGTCTTATAGTAACGGGTCACATTTTCGATGTTAAGTGTAAGGTTCGAGCCACCTATTGAACTCAAAGAGATATGCATGCAAGAGTACGGTTTACACCCTAGGACTTAAATAGTTCGGGACCTTTACCCGTGGGCTAGAAACATGCAAAGGCGTCTATATATTTAATAGTTTCCTAGAAGTGTAAATCGTTAGAGTTTTAAAGATCTAGATATGGGTTTAGCCTTGAGTTTGCCTGTCTGTAATTTTAGAGTTGGCATTTAGATAAGCTAGCGATTATTGGAGATTAAAGATGATAATCATGCCATCATATGGAGTTTAAAATGAATGATTGTCTTCAGAAATTATATCCTGGGTCTAAACATAATGAGAGGAACATTAATGTTAATCGTGGTTTAGTCGAATGGAAAATCTCTAGAAAACTAATATAGTTCGATATTTGAGGAAATGAAATGAGGGTAACTATTGCTCCATGGGGCTTTAGATATTGAAACTGGAGATTGGGAAGACTAGGTCGTGTTATTCTTCCGGGGCTAGAAATTAAGACTTACATGATAATGCAAAAGATATCGAGCAGTAAATTCAGGGCATCTTGTGGGTCAAACTAAAGATACAATATGTTCTATTACGAAGAACTTATTTCTGGGTTAATATGGGGAAACTAGATTTATGACCTATGACTAGAGAAACACACGGCTACGTTCAATAGGGGTTTAGTTAGGAGTCTAAAAACGACCACTGCAGTATTCCCATGTTGAAAGCCAAATTGAGGTTGTTCGCTCTAACTAGGACGGGAATACCGATGAAGATTTTACCATTTTCTCTTTAGATTCCATGAAAGCGCTGACTTCGGATTTCTTAAGAGACTAAATTTGTCGGCCTTAGTCCAGAAGAGGGCAGAAACATACAAATTAAAACATACCAATGTAAAGTTGATAATATTGAATGTGATAGGGATTTGGCGAGTCTACTGAGTACGATTTCATACTACCGTACGGGAGCAAGTTATCCAGTTGCAGGTTGTATCAGATACCGTCGCACGATATCTAATCATGCTGGATATCAGCTGATATACCCTTCCTTATATACATAAATATGGCCTGCTGGCCATCCTCAATCAACTAGTTTAGCTCCTCATCTCCCTCCCTGAGACAAGATTCGCCTCTCACTACATTGAAAATTCTCGGTTCCGGAATGCAGGTAGAAACAAGCATTGGCTCTCTTGGACTACAAACATCGGAGAAACTATATCATGAGTCTTTAATTCGAAGGACTTGAGAGATTTGCCATCCCAATCAATATTCGGCTTATATCACTAGGACATTTGTAGCCTGTTAACAATCCTCAAAGAAGTTCACGAATGATATTGGTCGCTGAGAGCTCCTTTTCAAAATCTCTGACTTCAAAGATCATTTGCCTGGTTAAGCCGAGAACCCTAGAGCAAATCATCACCTACTCAATGCGTTTCTAAGCTTCTAATGACTTTCAATGAAAATGAATGACACAAGATGTAGGTGGCATGCGTTCTGAAGCATCGTGATTCTAGGGCGTACGCTCGATCAAGCGAGAGGATCTATTTTAAGAAACATAATGTCGGATAGATAGATAGCTAGCTAGTAATGGCCCGACCACGATATCATGTAAGGCCAGAGTAGAATAATTAGGATATACGAGATTTTTAATTCTACGCTTCCTAGATTCAATAAGGAAGCTGTCCTCCCCTTTACTTAGCACTGGCTTCGAAGGAGTGAATTGACCATCTACCTACATTAGCCACGCCTTTCAAATATACTACAAGCACGCGCTCTCTAGATGTTGCGCAGTCAGCGTATGCACGAAGTAGACGTATAGTAATCATTCCCGCTGTTTAGGCTTTATTCTCCTGTCTGCACTGGATTGCCGCCAGGCTCGGATAATTAACGCGCATCTCTTAATTTACGTCACGGGAAGGTGTCACAATCCCCCAAGCAGAATTAAATAGTTTTCACACAAGGGTGCACATATATCGCGCGAAAAGCGTGAATAGCATAGCTATATAAGAGGATCGTCGGATGGTGTTGGCGTCTGACTTTTGAAAATCAATTTAACGCATCTAAATCTTGAACGTTGCCAAAAACCCGAAAAAAAGGAAGATATTAGTAGCATGAAATCCCTTCTATATAGTCCGATTGCATTTTTAATACTGAAGGGAGTGGATGCCCATTGTTCGTTACACTTTTCAATTCCTGCTATCCAGGCACGTGACTGACAAGCTCATAGATCTTTTCGGTCGATTAATTGCAAACAACGTCATTACTCCACAGTTTGAATATGTTCGCGAGATCGCCCCTGTCTACTCTGGAGTCGACACTACTCGTACATATCCGTTTTACGACGTTCTAAGCCCGGATTTCCGCTGCAATCGAAACGCCACTACCACAGGCTCCAAGACCAAGACAGTGACCGTCGCAGCCGGGTCAGAAATAGGCTTCCATGTAGGAGACCTCTCTGTTTCGGGTGGACCGGCCAGCCTAAGAATCTTTCACGTAGGCCCTGGTTCAATTTGGCTCTCGAAGGCGCCGGGTGCGTTAGAAACATACGAAGGTGATGGCGATTGGTTCAAGATAGCGTCTGTAACTTCGAAGCCCGGAGGCAATTACTATGATTGGTATCTATACGATATGACAAGTTGGAATGTTACAATCCCTTCTACCACACCACCCGGACAGTATCTATTGCGGATCGAACACATCTACCCGCGCCCCGACAAGCGAGAGCGTCCGGATCAACCTTTGGTTCCTGACACACAGTTTTTTATTAGCTGTGCGCAAATTGAAATCACTGGGGAGGGCGGCGGTACGCCTGGACCGTTGGTCAGGATTCCCGGCGTATATCAATTGCACCAGGCAGATGTTTTCTTTGATTCGTCGGGGATGTTTGATGTAACTAAATATGTAGCGCCATATCCACCCGTCTGGGCAGGGTAGTGAACAAGCAATCTCTATTATATTACGAGAACGATTTGGGGGCTGGTAGTTAGATAATATGCAGCCGCCCATCAACCTGCAATATACATTGAAAGGCCGAAGAATTCGCTAGCCTGTTTGACCATATCTTTAGCTTCTTTAACAAAATCAGTATTCATTCTGGAAAGAATAACGTCATATGTGGCGTTCTATTGCATGCAAACGATCTTATTAGTGTAAAAAAGGGTCTATTATCCTGTGTCTATATCCGTGTATATGTGTGTGTTGATGCAAGTTCAAAGAACCTGCCTTTTAATGTGCAGTCCTAACTTCCCATAGCTTTACAAGCAGTCGCTCTCACCTGCACGTCTACCAGATGTCTCCTTCCATAACCGTGACAGATCTTATTTCCTCCATGGCCCTTCATCCTTTCCGCTAACGGTTTAACCTCTTCATAAAAAAGTTCAACTATGCCAACATTCATTAATAGAGGCACTTGGTAATGGAATGGACGATTAACCCGTGAAAAAAATTGCTTGTCTCCTACGGAGACAAGGATGGCCGATAGGTATCTTTTCCCCATTGAAGCAATCCAAGGCTCAGATATTCAGTTTGGGTGTGTGTGCTTGCTTTGTATCGAGTTACAGCCTTATCAGACACATCTACGCAAGGGGACCACGATATAGCTCTAGGAGGTGATGGAAGTCTGCCATACTTTTCGAGGTGTCTCAAAAATGCAATGACCAGATTGTTTTCGGATGAATCTCTAGAGAGAACGACTCTTTCAGGGCCGACCCTTTGATTGAGGACATCGATAAAACTTGACTATGTCCTGAAGAGTAGCAGGAAACCTTGTGTTGTCATCTCGTGAAAGTCAGCACTATGCGTAGAAAGCAGTTTCGCCCAACTTCTCCTCGAAATATTTTTGATGGCGTAAGTAGGGGTGGGTGGAGACTGTACGGGGTTGTATTGATGGGTGCGTTGATGGCTGTGCTGATGGATGTCCTGACCTGTCGGTCAAGATACAGTGGGGGAATATATAGTACATGAGACTGCTTAGTCAATGGATACATAGCTGATCAGGCACGTGATATGAGCTTACAGATGGCAATTGACTTATTCCAAGAGGGTCCATCGCGGAAACGAATGCATCTACATGGAATAGAACAACCACCAACTGTGGCTGAATTTCGCTATATCTTTCTTTGTTCAAGGGCTTCAGAAACCACACTGCTAGCCCTGGAGTGGGCCCGATTGAACTGCGGTCCAGTATGCCATTATATAGCTCAGACGAGAGGGGTTAGACTAAGACATGTCTGTCCTTCAACTTCGGGACAGCGTAGAAAGGCTTAATCCGAATTCCAGTCGCTTATTTATAAAACAGCCAATTCCGATTTTACTCTACAGGGACCACTCTAGGAGTGGTTACAATTCCTTCAATGTGTACAATAGGCATTTCGCGCCCATATATACGGGAATAGAAAGAACGAAGAGGAGTGTGATGACTCCTTTAAAACGCTGATATGAAAATATTGAAGATATCTGCTTAGAAACTGCCGCAAATCATAAATAGCAACCTACTGTAGTTGAGAAGAATTAAAATGGCCTAGTAAAATCTGAGACGTGAAAATTGAAAAGTTGCGAACCTGCCTGACTTTATGTCCACTGGGGCGCAGCAGGTGGAGTAAGGGTGACACGGCCGGGTATGGAGGTTGCAGCTTTGCCTCAATGTGATCCTGTCACAATGCCAGAGGGGAGAAGTGGCAGCCAAAAGTGGTGTGAATTGAGGGGTATCGAGGGTCTATATATAGGCAGGATGCAACTGACGTAATAGCCAAATATCTAACATGACAGATCCAGCTAAACCGGACACTTGACACATTTCTCGATAGGAATGATCTCGACTTCAACAATGCTCGAATAACCTCGTTGGAGGATTCTCTTTGGCGGTAGGGAGAAGGCCATGCGGAGCGAATTGGATTATATAGTCACGTGACCGTCCCTAATGGACCAGCACTCACCCATGAATGGCGTTCCCGGATATGAGCTTGTTTATTATTCAAAAGCACTAAAAGTGGGTTCTTTTGGTTAATTTAGCAGCTTTGGATTTTCGTCGCGTGCTAGCTTCGCCTCTAGTCCTCCGTTGGCCAATCAGCCTTGGGTACCCATAGGCGCAATTCAAAGGTTATGGGGGTAGCCTATGCACAAGGTTCACGTAGTCTCCTTGGGTAATACTTCTTGATAAGGGCACATGCGCGAAGGAAGCTAATACACCAGGCATGTCGATCCACCAACATTGTGACTCATCCGAAGACCACCGATCGAGCCATCCAACTCTAAGTCCACTTTTATTTTAGACTGTTTGATTCTTTCCATGGACTGGGTTTCTTTCGCACATCCACTCTCAGCTATTGAATCTCTTTTCTTGAACTTTCTATATCTAAAGGAAAGAATGTCATCACTCGACTACAACTTCTATATCTCCGCGCCTTGCCTATTCATCTCTTACTTCAACCCCAGCCTTGACTCGCATTGCGACTTCCTCGTAGAGCTAGCAAATACCCCAGAAGTTCCGCAGGGAATGCGCGCGTGGCGCACCCGACGCCTGATCGTGAAACAGCTCGAAAGCATATTGAGTCTAGACGGGAGAGGCTTTCGGAAACGGGATACGGACGGTATCTCGTCTCACTTAAGCCAGAAGCGAACGACAGCGGTCCAATTAGGACATTCTCGGAACTCTCTGAGAAACCTGAGAAAATTGGAATAATTTCGTTTAAAGTGAGGACAACACCTGGGGCACCAACTGTGCCAGATGTCGGCTTTTCGTTCCTCAAAAATTATTGGGGTAAGGGATATGCAACCGAAGCTGCCCAAGTATTACTCGAACACTTTGAGGAGGAGAGGGGAATAGCAGAAGTCGTGGGGTATTGTAGTCCGAATAACGAGAGCTCGAAGAAGGTATTTCAAAGATTGGGATTCAAAGAACGTGGAGTTAGAGCCGTGTTAGGATTGATACTAGATGGCTCCGCGGCCCATCCGATTGTCTGGAGTAAAAGATTGAAAAAACCTTTGGAAGAGTATGGAGTCTGAAAAAACAGCTATAATCTCCTCCTGGCTTTGTGGATTGTGCTCTGCACTGCCATTGTATATCGTTAAGCCTCTCATCAAATCCTACCCCATATCTCATGGAGGACATACGCCGGCCCGAGTTTAAGCAAGTCTTTTGCCACTAGTGTTACATCTATTCTCAAGTCTCTATTCAAAAATCACAAGACAAAAGTTTTTTCGCAAAGTTATTGCGAGAGAGGCATGAGCACGTCAAGAAGATTATGGTTATCAAGATTGTTCAGAAAACTTTAAATTCCGGAACTGACGGCTGATCGGTATTTTATACTGCGCTGAACGCATAAAATGGTCAAACTCATCATGTAGTATGACCGTTACCCACTTCACGTTCCTTCTCTAGTAAATTACATTTCTCATTTTCGGAGACACACTATAGTACTACGTCTGACTCTTCCTAGTCTTGCATTCTCGACGCAATTATAAAAACCCTTTCGAGTGATTTTCGGCGTGCTACTGCGTTCTCTTGGTCGACCCACACGATATTATAGAACTCGTAGATGCCCATTGAGTCCTCAATACGTTTTCAAAACTACTCTCACTGCTTTTCAGAATATGATGATGGTTTCTCTAAACATTCTAGCACCCGGTATCATAGCTCTGTTCGCATTTCATTTCTGGGTTGCCGATTCTTACACTTATTCCAGATCTTCTTCCATTTCGGTAGCACGTATGCCACATATTTGGACCTCTTAATATCTGCTTCCGCTCTCGAAACCCCAATAGTCTCTTCCATATCGATGAAGCTTCTGGCATCCAGTAGTCTTCAAGCGTATGAAATTAATTGTTTCATCGGCTTGTTTATTACCGGCCGGAAACACAATGTTCCTTGGATATAGCCCTAATGCTCTGGCTGGCTCTTTCTTCATATGCAGATGTAAGCTCAGGTTACGTGCCTGATCAGCTATGCAGCCCTTGGCTAAGCAGTCTCATGTACTATATATTCTCCAGCCGTACCTTGACCGAGAGGTCAAGGGACCTCATCAATACATCTCTCTATACCACTCTATACGGTCTCCACCCCCTCCTGCTTACAGCAGACAATTTCTATTTGTCTAGAAATGGAGAAACCGTATATCCGAATTTAGGGGTGTTTTTAACCCTGTTCTAGGGGAAATGGGTAGAAAGAACTTCACTCGGTTTTTTCGGCTCCAGGCAGCAGACGCGCTAAGATTTTGTCCCACTGAGGTCCTATATCCTAGCTTCGAGCGTCCAATAATCTGCCATGTTCAAGTGCCTACCGAAAATATAACCAAGACTCACTAAAGTACCAATGATTACGGCTTCTCATATATACCCACTTATGTTCTATTACAACCGGGTAGTTTCCCAAAACTTCATGAGATCACAATTGAATAACAGGCAAAGGATTGATACAAGGGACTCCCAATTTTCACATTTTTGACCCGTTTCTAACAAAAGCGTATGTAATAGCACTAAGAGAAGATAGTAGTATCAATGTAAGACCCACAGAAATACAAGACCCCTCGATTTCAGTAGCTCTCTAAGCACTAAAAGGCGAAAGCGACCTAAGCCATGTAGACTACGAAGGTTAGGCCTAGAATCACCATCAGCTATAAGCATGCATTACTTGGGTCACTAAGAAACTTCTCAAAGATTTGATGCAATTTGAAGAATAGCGCGACCCTAGGAGCGTTCTATACTGAAACAACACCATATAAAACTAACATTGTGAATCAAGCAAATTGAACAAAGCAGCATCTTTTAGCTAACCATCTACAGAGAATGGTGGACAATTTAGGAAATGGTTAGGATCACCGTGAACCAAGAATATTGCAATAAAAACGGGAAGGTTATATGTATGGCACGATCCTTATTAAGGACTAGCCCCAATCACGAGATACCTAGGACAAACAGTATAAATAGCCTAGATCTTCCATAGATATGAATCAACACAATTCTCCTCCTCATCTGCCCCGATACTTTACAAAAACCAATAGTCCATTATCTAGCTGTCAAGATATAGTAGTGGGGATATATAAACTGTCTATCTGTCAACTCTTCTCGTTCCTATTCCACGCAAACCATCTTCGAATCTAGAGCTCTAAAATCCAGCCAAAAGCGAATTCATGTATCCTCCTTGTCTCTGGAATCCGCTTTCTTCATGCGTTATGCAGACGCAATAGATTCCATAAAATCAAGAGATCTCTCAACATGCTCTAAGTCTAAGATTATGTCAGAGCTGGCTGGCTCTGATGAGGGTTGGAAAAACTGCGTCTCTTGACTAGAAATGCGAGACATGCTACATATATATCCCTGGACCTGCCAAGGGGCTAACTGTGAATAGCTTAGCCGTAACAGATTAGACTAAAAAACGAAGCGCATAACAAAGCCGAAACAAGAATGGCTGAATTCAAAGTAAAAAAAGCCTATAGTCACGACTATCGCCATCGAGTTCCATCTTATACTACAGTCGCAATTGCTTCAAAACCAATAGCTGAGGTTATAGAAGGAATCCTTAGGATTGAAAAATTAGCGATAGTCTCTATTCCATAAATGAAGATTTTGTAGTCCTAATTTCATCTAAAAGGTGCACATCGTAATAATATAAACCTTGTGTAGAGATGAAGAGTGAATATGCAAGCGGACAAGCAGTGCTCTTCCATCAGCCTGAAAGGAATAAGGCCAGACGCAAATGAGAGTGCCCAATCTTGTATGTTCAGGTTCGTCGACAATTAGAAACTAGGTTCTTGTGCCTGTTAGGTAAAAGAAGGAGGTGTCGTTATTACGCAAACCAGCAAGTTCTAAATGCAAGCAGGAATAAAATAATTACGCCTTTTTAGTGTCCAAGACTTCGTTAAGGTAGAGGGGATTGCCATGGGTATCTGCCCAAATACCGACAGACATGGCGTGTATAGCTCAAATACTGTCTTCGGCTCGGCATTGACCAGCTCGGCAACGGAATCGTGTGAAAAATAGCTCTCTTCGAGACGCCTTGGCCTCCTATCTTTCTGATACTTTTTATGCCACTAAAATATTTGAAGCAGTCCGAATCTATAAGACAAAAATGCTTGCGATTGTTACCACTGATCCGGTACCGGTATCCTCGAACCCCCAGACTTCAATCCAACATCAAATCGTCTAAAAGGGAAATCATAATGCCAAATTGTCCCCCAAACTACAAAGTCTGGAGACGCTTCTAAATTAACAGGAATGATTTCTCATGCCTGCGCGTCTAATATCAAGCCCAGAACCAGTATGGTCCCGACTTGGTTTTCTTAAAACTCATAATAGTACAATCTAATTTCTACAAAGCCAACTCGGCACCCGTTATGACCTTTTTCTAAGATATATACTCTACAAGTAAAAGACCAAGGTAGCAATGACTAAAGAGGAAAAAAATTGGCAGGGCTAAAAAGGATTTTATAAATAGGACCAGCTTACAGCATGGTTCAATCACTATGGACGCATTTCTTGGATATTAAATCAATACTGATTCCTTCAGGTACTTCATAATATGCGTAAATAAGTGCTATTAGAAACTAAAAATGGGAGTGAAAAGGATTACATACAAAATTATGACTGTGGTCCAGAAAAGTAAGGATTTGGCCATGAAACCACACCGCGGCAGTCAAACACCACTATGACTCTTTCTTTCGAAAAAAGAGAAAAAAAAAGATGCCAACATAGAACAATTTGGGGGGTAAATTACCAACTTTTATTTACGGTATTATGTCTAGAATAAAATGGAACGCACTTTTAAAAGCTCATGCATTCCCAGCACATAGTTAGGAGGCTTATTTGCTAGGCCAAATAAGTGGCATCCAAAGACATGAAGATAACGCCCACATGCTCTAGTGCCCCTTACAGGGCGATGGGGATAAATCCTATAATCACGAGCCATCATGTCTAGAGACCACTCCTCGCAATGAATTCGCGAGAACTACACCCCCCACGACCTTCTTTGACTCCGGAATGCCCCATTTGACTCATGGTGAGAAAGTGAGCGAATAGATCATGGCTGCATGTTAGGGACTGAGGGAGTCGCTGTATAATGTTGTCAAACCCGATTTTATCTTGTAAGCCTCACTACCCCGGGAGATCGTACGTCGTCACAGCTACTAAAATGAATACCAAACACTCCCAAGCTCATGATATGAGAAGTCTATCTCTGATCACTGCCATTGACAACTTGAAAACAGATGGACTTGCAACTCCCCACCGATCACCTTGATTGCAGTCATCTGAGGGAGAAAGCCTTCTAAGACCCAATTAGATGCCAATACACGACTACGATTACTCCAATCAACACTTCAAGGCATGCCTTCATTAAAAATAGGACTTTGAAAACGCGATGCAACCTCTACCTACCTCGATGAATCGCTATCTCGTCGAAGCTAGAGCTTCATTTCCTACATTTCCTTGGCACTAAAAATCACGCCACGACACTTTACTGACCGCACAGGCACTCTCTAAAACCCGACGCAATGGCCGCGTATGAACAAGTTTGCTACGTCCAGTTCAGTTGGAAAGATACTCTGCCACCAGAACATGGAGCTCGGTCAAGACATGCTCTAGAACCCTGCTCTAGATCCATCGCTTTCTATCCGAAGGGATGTTGCTCGAGGTCTATGGTACTAAATATGATCCCTCTAAATGCATAGTGCTCGTCCGGCGGTCAAAAATCCTTGTAACAGTCACTCCCGCTGTTCTAAGATGTTATTCGGCTCCCAATCATTCTCGCACTTCGGGACCAACTCACAAGCATCATCCTGCTCAAGACGTACTGCTTGTTAGAGAGCGGAGTAACAGAAAGGGTCGCTAGGTTATCTCCATGACTCCGAAAAATTGGACCAGCTTATTTTGCACGTCCGGATAGCATGGACTATTTAATACTACCAAGCAGAGCTGTGTATGGACCGATTGCACTTTTCATCCCCACAGTGGTGCCGCGACAAGATACACGGTGGGAAATACGAGCTGGATGCACAGAGTAAGCGTATCGTCGGATTAAGTTCCAATCTATATTGTCCTTTTCAAAGAAAAAAAATAAAATAAAAAATATAATAAAAATTTAAAAAAAAAAAATTTAGAAAGAGATTTTTTCTAAAAATTAAATTCTAAAAATAAACAAAAGAGCAATAGGAAGATTAATGGCCGTCGGCCCCTCAATGCGTTCGAAAGGCTGCGACGGTATAGTTTACATACATCACTCCCAGCTTTCTGTCATACTTTTCTATTCGTAAAAATCACCGGTTCGTATCACTGAACAACCTAGAGTTTTCTAGGCAATGAATTTTACCAGGGAAAAGTTAAATAAATCCCATCAAGAGGATTATATACAAATGGGCCTAGAAAACAAAGAAGCAAAATATGCCCGTGTTTCACGCATGGCGGAAGCGGTACACAAAGAATATGAAAGCGATGAGCCAAGAGGGCCTAAAGTTTAATAGTTAGACCATTGTCATGGTCGCTATTACCGTGCAATAATTATGGGCGTATCAGCCGATTCGAAACAATTTTTGGAGCAGTTGAATCGAAATATCTGAAGAATATTAATCTAGATCATGCAGGAGTCATTGATCTACACCATTAGGATCCTATATCGTCACTTGCATATGAGAATTGTTTACGATTGCCTTCATTCATATGGTAACCAGACTAACCTATATATCGACGGTCATAAGTGCCTATAAATCTCTCTCTAGTAACCCCGGGCCGTATAATCTGGCACGAGGATTAGCAGGGACATTATCCACAAAGAATACTAAATCTGGACGCTCTTCGAGCTCCATAATCTCGGCCCGGGTCGCGTCGTCGTTTGGCGCAAAGACTCGAACTTTCGTAATTTGCTTGTTTCCTAGCGCTGCTTTATGTTGCGCAAGAAAATAGGCATAACTGGCACAATTCGGCGATCCTATATTAATTAGTCCACAAGTTCAATGAATGCCAAAGCACAATATTTACCAAGTATTGCCTGTCCGGCTGCGCTCGACATGTCAAAAGTCGCCCCAAGCCACGACGACAGCCGCTTCCCGGAGTCTTTTAGGGCTTTCACTATTATGCGCTGCGTAAGCCCATTGACGCACATCATAACCCAAAAGTAGCGGATGCTTTTGATATTTTGATTCTTGCGATATCAGAAGGCCCAGAGGAGCTAGGAGAAGTTTCGGAGCCTAAAGAAGTCGTCGGTTTGAGGATCTTGCTCCCAGTTCCGCTTGGCCGCTTCCTTAGGGCTTTCGATATGCTTGGCAAAAAGGACTGGGAGATAAATCTAGCTAGTGAAAGATTCGTATCTACTGTATTTTTCATAGTGGAAGACATACCTCCATCTTTCAAGTTGGTTGCACCATCATCATAGAAGGCCCCAGTGGCCTAGTCGCAATTAACACCTCGTCACTGTCGACTTGATAGGATGCGTTCTTACCCTATACTCCTTGCCGTTGACGTTGTACGTCTGCAGCAGTAGTGGTTTTCCACCCTTGCTATCTTCATGTTGAATGACCCAGGGAGCATTGTCTCCACCGTCACGGGTATACCTCGCAACTTGCCCCAGCTCCTTCACTGCCTTCCCGTACCCATGCGGGGGCAACATCTTTTCTCCATCAAGCAGCTAGTAGTCACCTTCATGCCAGAGCCACTGCCGAAACTCATCTATGCGTCACTATCAGCTAATCAAGCAGCCCCGAGGAAGTCTGTGCACTCCGCAAGTCCCCCTGCCACTTCAAATGTGCTGTGAACTCAAAGATCTGGCTTGCCTCATCCTCGGAACCCCACATGGCAGATAAAAACCGAGCGCCTTTGCATTGGGCCGTCGCCATTCCCTTCCATTGGCTACAACGTTGGGGTCGAATAGCTGCTTTATCTGGTCCAGCCCTTGAATGTGACGAACTCCTTGGGGCCTCTCAGGAAAAGCTAGAGAAGCATTGATGGTAGGAGAAGGAGCGGGAGTGGGAAATGGCTGGAGGGCGTGGGCGGCCACGAAAGTCACAAATGCAGTGGCGTTGACAAATGCGAGCCTCATGACCGAAGGGCTGAGTATAGAGCAATCAATTGAACGGACATCCATGGGCGAGAGAAGATGGAGGGAATCCAAAGTTAGAATGGTAAGTAAGTCGAGTGTCAACACACCATTTCCAAATAGGTAGACGATAGGGGAAGTAACACGTGAGCAGCACCTTGGAAGGTGTGGAATATCCATCGAGCGTTCACGCGATAACCTTTCTCGGTGGCGAATATCGGAGGGATGGGCAGCCCTTTTCAAGGCGAAATTATTTACGTTAATAACCAAGATCGTATCAGTGAGGAATTGCCAGCGACGATGGGAAAGGAAAGAGGAGCCTGAGGGTCCCCAGGGAATAACGACCTTAGTAGGCATATCGACCTAGGCACCCAAGGCACTCCATTATTGAGAAGCTCAACATCGAGAATAAGCGCGTCATGATGTATAAGAATGGCTAAGTGACACCGAGGAATCGGATCAACCGGGGAATTGAGGAAAAATATAAAAATTAAAAAAAAAAAAGAGGGAAAGGTAGGCAACGCGAATGTCATTGGTCAATGAGTTGCTGATGAGTCTCCTTAGTTTGAAATAACCCAACAGTCAAAGTAGTCCCGAGGAATGAGCTCCCCGCTATATATGTACTCAGAACGTACAGTATTCGTACACATGCTCAATATATCTGATCAAGGGTGGAACGCCGCGCCCTTGAGCGCCGTCTAGCCGGCACTTGAGTGTGACACAACGTCCTCCGTTTCTTCCAGCGCCTTGTCGAATTCAGGCTCGGACGAGGTCTGCATGTTCTCGTTTTCCGACCCTGAGAACATCTGCGCGCGCATCTGCTGCTCTTCCTCGATCTGTTTGGTGGCCCAAGTCTTCCAGCTCTCCCAGGACTGGTTCTCTAGATCCATACCTATTTCCAGCGGGCCCTTGCCAAAGTATGCGCCAACGTACATGGCCTCTTCCTTTGCTATCCGCCGCTTGACGTCTTCAAGGTGTCGGTGCTGGTAGAATTCGCGGCGAGCTTGGTCGTAGGCGGCGGGCTTGGACATTCTTTGGTGCTTCATGAGCCACATCTGGCGCTGGACGACGCTGGCATACAAAGTCAGCATGCAACCCTGGACACTGTCAGGGCCGAGTTCCTTACCTCTCACCATCCAGCTGCTTCCCCGGCTGCACGATCTTGCTCCAGTCGTAGTTCTTCGCATCGTTTCCACTATCTTCCACTACCAACCTGGGCCGCGCCAGCTCCCACGGATGGTCGCCGAAGAAGTCGTCTCGCAGCTTGTCTTCTGGGTGGTGGATGGAAAGAGGCTGGAATATACGGCTCGGTTTCCGGGCGCCACGACCTTTGGGACGAGGTGTACGGAGGACGGGGCGAGCGAGAGTTTCGCCGGGCGGGATGTCACCAATGGTTCTGTACCATGGTGGGAGAAAGTCGTTGCGTTGGTTCTCGAAGAGGGCCTTAGCGGTTTGTCGTACCCGGAGCGCGCGAAAGTCGTAGCGGCCCATGGCTCGTTGGAGGACGTTGCTTGCGGAACAATAATTAACGCATTGACAGAGGATGGAGCTAGTAAAATGCGAGATCTCGAGCAACGGGAAAGAAGGCGCAATTGGCGGCGGGGGTTGTCGTGGTCGTCGTGGTCGTCGTACTACCGGAGCGTGTTTCTCGCGAGTTCGCGGAGAAAAGACGGCGCGCGGAATTTACCGTAGAGGAAATTGTCAAGCTCATCGCGCCCGAGCTGCGGCAAGCTGCCACTTCTCTCCTAAAGCCCCTCCCTCCTCCTTCTCCGCCGCGGCCGCTGTTGCAATAATTGTCAATCCCCGTCAATGGGGTCTTTCTAATCGTCCACAAGGCTTCTGCATATATGGACTCGCGTCGGACCGCCTGTCGCTGACACAATGTTCGCCAGCTCATGTCCCTCCTCCGTACCCTCGACCGGACGACGTGCACCTCCGCCGGCTCCAAAACAGCACCGCGCTCGATTCTTTCCTCCCTATGCCCAGCCCCGTCCTCTTCATCATATACGCGCTCTTTTTGCAAAAGCGTGGTAGCCATAGCCCTCAGAACTCCGTCGAGGTCTACTGAGCAGATGGATACCTTCTTCATCCAGGCTCTGGCGCGGGCGGGGTCGTGCCAGGAGCACGCGAGACACATCTCGACCTTGCGAGGTGATGTGTCCTTGAATTTGAAATATTACGAGCCACGGCTAAAAGCTCCGTTACATAATGAGAGGAAGGGGTTCAGGACGGAAGCTCAGCGAAGGGGACCGTTCAAGAAGATAAGGATGTTCGCCGAGAATGAGTTGAGGAAGCTGGTCGATTACTACGGTATCAAGATCGACACGGGGCCGGACCCGGGGCTGATGGAAGAAGTTGAGGACGACGGTCTGCTTATATGGAATGTTGGGGATGATCACGTCCCCTGGCCCGTTCGCGACGAAATCCACAAGACCTACGTTGAAAAAATCGTGCGCCTACTGAATGAGGAGACGCCATCACATGAAGAGATTTTTTCAACCTACAGACTCCTCCCCTCTCCTGGTATTGTCTACCTAGATATCCAGACGATCCGTACGATGCTCCACTGTCTTTCCGTCGTCGAAAGGCCCGACCAAATTTCGATGCAGCGCTTCCTTTCGATCCTCGACGACATGAAAAAGGGCCATATACACATTGCGCGATCAGAGTGGACGTCGGCCATCTACTTTGCTGGCCGATTCATGGGCAAAGTGTCCACCGACGAGCTCCAGTCCGCGCTTCATATCTGGAGGGACATGGAAAATCGTGCGCGGATAAGGGGCGGAGCAGTCACTCTAAATGTCCTCTTCGACACAGCTGTCAAATCCGGCAAATTCAATATTGCAGAAGCGTTTCTGAAAGAGATGCAGGCTCGGGGACTAAAGATGCATCGCCATTTCCGTGTGAGTCTGTTGTATTACTATGGAGTCAAACAGAATGGTGATGCCATCCGTCAGACATACCAAGACCTTGTCGCAGCCGGTGATATCGTCGACACCGTTGTCATGAACGCTGTCATCGCGGCTCTGATTCGTGCAGGAGAACCCACCGCCGCCGAGCACGTCTTCGAACGCATGAAACGCCTTCATGCCAGTAAGAAGAACCCGAAACCTCTTCCTAGGAACTGGCGCGACCAACGCCGACTGGGCCTACACTTGACATGGGAAAGACGGCGCCTTGGCGATGACCTCGATCGACGAAAAGAACTCCAGGACGACGCGCCTATTCTCCCCAATGCTCGGACATACGGCTTACTTATCAGACATTATTCAGCGACTGCAGGTAACATTGACCGCGTTACCGAGCTCCTCCGGGAAATGGAACAGTACCGGCTTCCAATCGAGGGTACCATCTTTATCGTGATCTTGTACGGTTTCTGCAATTTCGGGGGTGTGCGCTATTCCTCTTGGACCCGCGATAAGCTCGAGCGACTCTGGGCCGAGTATCTACAGAGCGTACAAAATGGCGTGCAGAGGACGTGGCTAAGTCCAATGGCAATTATCGCTGCCTTAAAGGCGTTCAAGAAGTGTACGAATTCGGAGCGTACATTGCGCGCTTGGGAGGAAGTGCGGCAGATATGGGACCCTAAGCCTGAAGAGCTAGAGCAGGTGCTTCGGGTGCTGAGGAGGTTGGTGCCGGAGAATACGTTCTTCCAGATCAATGTGGACATATAAAAAACCTGTTGTATATTTGTGTAAATAGACGTCTCATCAGGCATGTCTTGTGCTACACACATAGCACTGGTAGATTTAGAAGGATTCATGCCTATTCTTTCAAACCATAGTCTCCGTGGATATACTGATACCAGCCCGCCTTGCTAGGTAGGTTCCGGACTATTCCGGAGGTCCCTCCTAGTGCCAATCACGTGTTCAATTCTTCACAACCAGCCTGTTATTATTGTAGTCTAAACTTGATTGTTCCTTAGAATAAGAGTTGATCTCCCCAATACATAGACTTTTTGCACGATGCGTCACAATTATGAGAGAAACTTAGTAGAAGAACGCCTGACTAGCGATGAATTATTGCCAATCACTTCTACGAGTTGACTCGCTGTCCTCCAAATCGCTGTAGCAGCGCCACCCAGCACTGATAGAGAGCGCTGTAGACCGCCAATTGCGACGAATATTCCGTTCCAAATCAGAACAGTTTTCTCTACTGAAATCAATTCAAATGTAATACTTTGTTGCGGTTATCAACGGCTTCAACGACAGGCAGCACACTCAATCAAGCTTTTTAAATATTCCTACAAGCCCTCTCTCTCATCCAGCCTCTTCACAATTTTCTCTTATAAACCTCTCATCTCCACCAACGTAGCGCCTCAAAATGCCAATTCAAAACGTCGCCCTAATAGGCGCCTCCGGCACTCTCGGTCCCTCTATTCTCCAAGCTCTCAAAGCCTCTCCATTTACTCCCTTCGTCCTGAACCGCGCGTCCTCGACATCAATATACCCATTCACAAACACGCTCACCATTCCTGATGACCTCGATGTACCAGCTCTCACATCCATATTTCAAGAAAACAAGATCGATGCTTTGATCATTGCGATCGCCGGCTCGCACGTCACACCGGCAAGGAAGCTCATCGATGCCGCGTTTGCTAGCAGTGTGCAGCGCATCATCCCGGCTGAGTTCGGGTCCTGTGATTCCAACGATGCCGAAACGAATGCCCTGCTCCCGCTCATGGCCGGCAAGAAGCAAATCCGTGAGTACCTCATCTTGCTCTCCTCGCAGGACCGACTCTCCTCAAACACCAGATTGTCCTGGACTGCTCTTGTCACGGGCCACTTCTTCGACTACGGGCTCTCCACCTCTCTCATGAAGTTCGATGTTCGCGCACGAAAAGCCTATGTGCTGGATGGCGGTGATGTGGCGTTCAGCGCGTCGAATCTGGATTTCATTGCGCGTGCGACTGTGAAGGCCCTAGAGAAGGAGCAGGAAACGAGGAACAGGCTGTTATACGTGCATAGTCACTCGACGACACAGAATGAGGTTTTGAAAATGTTTGAAAGGATTGAGGCACGGAAGTGGGATGCGGTTCATCAGAGTAGCAAAGCGTTGATTGAGGAGGCGAGGCCGAGGATGTTGGACGGCGACCACGAGGCGACGGAGGAGGTGGTAAGTGCTTGGGGGATTGTGGGGAGCGATTGGAGGGGAAAAGAGGGTTTCGCTAATGAGCTTTTGGGCTTGCAGGAGGAGGACTTGGAGAGCGTGCTTAGGAGGGTGTTGGAGGATGTGAGGGGAGTAAAAGTGTTGAATTGAGGATGACAAGGAGCGTGAAAGGTTGTCTAGGCTCAAATCTCGATACGGGTCTTTCTCGGTCTGTGGGTTAGACGTTTCTGCGTTTATAATGGTCGGGTTTTTGGAGTACTTCAGCAACTCTTCAAGCCATATCGGCTTCTCTAAAGATGATCGTCTTCTACATAACCGCCAAACTCCTATCATCTAGGTTACTTTGATTGATTTGGATACTTCCATTTGGTATGTTGCGAAGAGAACCTTCCACCCTACCCAGATGAATTGGCGATTCATGATTGGATCTACTCGAACATCTATGGGTTGTGAAAAAAATGCCTATATTTGTAATCTCTTACCTCCTTTTGCTCGGCTGAACATTTATAACTTCGAAGTCGATTGCTGTATCAATGACAACTGAAGTAGTTTGCTACTTGAAGCATAGTATATCGCATAGTAAAAGACTATTCAATTGTTGAGTTGGATCGTAGATGCTTCACTAGAGAAAACTGGGTTATGGTGCTTTTAATTGAGGTATATTCTTCCTCTGCCTCCCTTGAACGACGATCCTATCTTTAGTAATTCAAGAATGCCCTAGGCCATCATCGCGGGTGAAATATGCGTGTAGTTGTAGGCACCTTGCAGAAACACGATTGTGGCACACCGCACAGACCAACTCCCTTCATGCAGGTCCGCGGATGTTTCAGCCTACCTATCTCCTCCACACCCTCTCTTCACAGCATGGAATGCGGTTGAGAAATCCCGGCATAACCCCGTCCTTCGCTCATTTATTTTGGCTGCTGGACCCATGGCGTTCGCAACGCAACGAGCCTCAACGGCCTGTCTCCGTGCGTCGGTTTCGCCGCTCCTCGGCCCGGGTGTGCGCCAGCCTCGCATGTCCGCATGGTATGCGTCCCGGTTCACTACCCCGGCTGTGGGCCGTAGAGGCTACCATCACTCTGCTGGGGGCGAGGGCGCCACATCGTCGAATCCGTATGTTTTCGCTCAATTGTTGGATTAAAAAAAAAAAAAAGAAGGAATATCATTGCCGAAGGACAAGAAATTTTACTAATTAGAGCTACCAGTAGTGATGGGCTGGTTTACTCGATGATGGCGAATCTACAGGGGAGAGTCCGGCACGGGCCTGAGTGCTTCTACCGCGAGGACGATGACGAGGAGGGTGAGGCAGGCAAGATGCGCGACTTGCGTGATGCGCTGCCGCTGAAGCTGGATCGGCCGTGGCTGTTGAGGACTGCCAGCGATATCAGGACGAGGTTGCAGGTCCTTTGCGGCGACATCGATCACACGGATGAGTATCAAACAATCCTTAAACTTACCGAGCTCCTAGATCGGCTAGGGAATTTGCTGGATGATGATCCTAAGTTGGAATTGCGGGACTATCAGGAGCTGTGGGACGTGCCGAAGAAGGCGTTTGCGGCGAGCAATGAGTTGCCCATTACGACGCTAAGTGTAGCCGAGATCAATGAGTTAACGAGGTTGATGATCATTGGGCAGGTGGTGTTTCGGATGGCGGCTATGAATGCGGTGTTCCGGGGCTTGAAAGGCGAGAGGAGTGAGGATGAGCATGGTTTCCAGGCAGCTAATGATGATTATCGAGACGTGGCGTTGAATATCTATGGGGGTTTGTTGGATGGAAAGGATTATTTTCCGAAGAAGAGGTGGTTCGAAAAGGAGGAAGATGTGAGGATGCTAGAGGCCATCAACAAGTTAAAATCGGAGGCGAGACGGAGAGGTGTCTATTGGGGGTAGGAGACTGCAGTGACTTCCGAAGAGAACCCAGGACGAAAATATAAGCGACATGGCGTTAAGGTTTCGGATACAGGCATTGTGTAATATATATGAGCATTCCATTCATCGATCAATGCCCCAGTTCTTAAGCTCCACACTTATTCACCTCTTCTACGAACTTTCATCTTGTTGATTAATAGTGGATCAAGCGGAATTCATCAGTACGTTCAAGCGGTAGATTACTATCGGATAGAAATTTGAGCTAGTCGGATACTTATTGGTCTCGAGTTTCATTTAATCCACAGCAGCCTTCACGATGCATCTAGGAGGAGTCATGTGGTTATTTCGACGTGTTAAGATGATTATTTTGCTACATAATGCGGTGAAAACCTCGACAGGAGCAGCAGGTAGCCCTTCGGGCAGTAACTACGCGTCAACACTAGCAAGAGAAATTTAATATCCACAACTCCGGCTCCCTACACATCTAGGAATCTACTCCGAAACCCAATCTATAAAGAGTCGCATGATCCATCAGCCTCGAACCAGAGTTCGCTCTAATTTTCCCGACCGAGAGGCCGGAGTCGAGGAGTGGAACCGTTCAGCTCTTGGCATTCTTACTGCCCCGTTGCACGCCAACTCATATATGCAACTCACGATGCTCGAAGCTGCATTTTTCACCGTCTTCACGTTTGCCTAGACGGATATTTTTACCGTGCAATTTACAGGAGTTGTACGGGTAGTACAGGCTACTGCGGCGCCCCCGGGGGGTATTACGGATGGCATGAGCAATGCAGTGCTTTATTGGGATGGTGAATGGGTGTTAAAAATGAGTATTACGTGATTTGGATAGAGGAGCGTACATTAGGCCAAGGTGAGTAAACCTGGGTTATTTTCGTCCACAGGAGTCGAGACTACGCAGCGGAAAAGTAGGCTCATAAGGATAATGCTAAAAGGTTGGAAATGTCAAATTATTACTAGTTTCTTTACTACGAGGTATGATCAAAGAAGTCAGTGGAGCTCCTGAGAGGTTCTCGTCTAATCTAGAGTTCAGGATGACTAGACAAAACGTGGATTCATTGCAGTGAGGTGATTGGGAGAGACTCATCGTAAAAGCTGCTGTACAGAACAACATGTTGATCAAGCTAAAAAAAAAGTGTGTTTCCAAAGATTTAGATAGGATCGAATTAAAATTATATGAAGAGCGAAAGGTCAACCAGTTGCCCTTCTACAGTAATCGCCGTTTATCATCGCTATCTATCTTAGAATACAACCTTTTGCATCTGCAAAAAAACAGTTGTATATTGGATATTTGGATTCAGGTTCATATATATACATTCGAATTACAGCTATAGACTCCCTGTTTTTTGATCAATAACATTTTTGTGACGTTTCATGACGCGCGGTGTTTGCATTGCACAGAATTATAAGCTCCCCGGCCTCCATTGTGAATCGTTACAGCTGAGACTTCACCCTCATTCTCTCGTAATGTAAAGGATTATACGACCTTTGAATTTTGAACCAGTTATTTATATCTATTCAAGTTGCTTGTCACATTATTCTTAACAATGTGTAAACAGGCTTTCTTTCAATATCCCTAAACTTTATGAGAAGCACCGCGATGGGATCCTATTACCGTCTGACGAGCTTGAATGTGCCCATTCCCTCGGTTTGGTTCTCATTTTGTGGCTACGTGTTTAGGCCAAGTATCTCACATACGAAGTGGTGAGTGATTGCCTTTCTAATCCATCACGGCATTCTCCTGGCTCTTGGTATTCTGGAATGTATACCTTTTTAGCCTAGTCTCAATAGATGAATAGTAAGCTCCGGATGCGCTCAATCACACAGGCCATCCATAGATGAGGAGTTTCAACCATCACAGGAATGCCTAGTGTTAAGCTAGCTATTCATTTTCCTGGCTAATTGGCACGCATTTTGCTGCCTCACTGAAGTGCCTGCTCGGACTCGATTACGTCCCAGAGAACGCGGTCCTGGAAAGAACGGCCTTAGCACTCGGCTTAGATAACTAAAAAGACTCGCGATCAGCCGATGAACTATTCGATTCTAATTTCGTCTGTCTTACGGAATCTGCTCCCCACACTTTAAAGTTTACGTGGTGGTCAACTTAGGTTTGGAGGAGCTGATGCTTGAGCTAGATTTCATTTGTTTCCAACACTCTGGGCAACACGAGGTTTCCGTCACTATTAAATTGACGCTGGTTACACGGAGTGGGGAAGCTCTCGTTTTTAAGCTTTTCATATTCGGCTCTCGGGAGATGACCTCAGGTTCGGTCAAGAATTAAATGGTAACATCTGGTGTAAACTCCGAATATTAATCTAGGTTTTACTGTTACTGGTGCATTGAAGACGAGCTATTCTTCGCATTGGCTTTCTGCTTCTTTCATGCCCCTCAGCTTTTATAAATTGGGCTTCGTATTCACCATTTTGTTTTTAGGTAAGGAAAAATCCTGTGCAACTATAATACCCTCTCTAGCTTTCCATGGTGCTCCAGAACATATGAAACCAGATGTGCATAATGCACTAGTCTTTCAGTCACGGATACGATGTTGCGTTGCTAAAAGTTTTCCGGTAACCAAACGCATTGCTGTAAGTTGCCTCGTGTACAATTCCTTACTATCTCCCCGAGGTCATGATGCCTGCAAAGCTTATGCCTATAGATCCATGGTCTGGATTCTCAAAGACTGCAGCGTAGGCACATCGTAAGCGACCCAATCCTAGGGGCAGATTTCCAAGAAGAGAAGCTTATTCTCCGCATTAGAGCCCATCCCATGTAATGACCAAATCTTATGCAGGAGCAAATAAATTAGGAAGTGGGCGGGCTCCTAGGCTCGTACTGCTGTAATTCCAATATCTTCATTTGGAACCAAGCTTTTATAAGCTTGAGATGCTCGTTCACGGTAGTCCCAAGGGTTTTCCCAACCTCCATAATAATCAAGAGGACTATAGATTCTAGGTGATGTTGGGTTTGAACCATAAATACACCTTGTAGTTACCATTGTAAGTCTCTTATTCGTGAAGAAAAATTTTCTCGTAAAGATGATCTTGAGGTACCTTAAGACTAGGTGTGGATGCTGCATCCACGCCGCGTGGCGTGAGACCAAGCAAACCAAGAACCTTGGCAATGAAACAGTCAATCTATGACGGGTGTCGGCAGACCAATCTAACCTATCTTCAGTATGCATTGTTTGGCGAGAAACACTACACATAGTAGTAAGATACGCAACTCCGTATTTCGTATCGATACATTCAAGATTGAATAGAGCTAAAGGCCATTGACCGGAGTTGTCCAAACGACTGGTTACGAAGCTCTCTATAAATTCTCCTTCCTCCACAATGACATATATTAATGCAAGTCAAAGAATCGTCTCACCTTCAATTCGCTTTTAACTCTGTTCAATTCTAAGATAAAGATGAAGTTCTCTCTGTATTCTTTCGCGTTAGCGGCTCTTCCTTTCACCCTCTCGAGCCCCACTCCTGAAGGTGCCGTTGGCTTTGTTCGCATCTTCACTCCTTTTGAGTCTCGTTCCGCATCTAATGCTGAAGTCGAAGGCAGCCGTTTGGACAAGCGGGCGACTTGCTATGTGGATGTGCCAAGTAATCCCGGGTTTGTTCGCTGCTACCAGTCTCCATCACTGAGTGCTGGAGTTGTTGGAGTTTTCCAGAACGATGGGTATTATCCGATGCAGTGCTGGAAATATGCGACAGGATATCCGGGCAGCTCAACAAATTGCGTCTCAGGGAACTGGTCTGTACACCCATCAATCCATAGACACCACACGAAACTATTGCTATTGGGCTAACTCTATTTCTTGCCATTTAGTCAGTGGGATCTCTATGCCCCGGGACCGTGCTACGTGCCCTCATCTTACACAACTGGTTGCTCTCTTTGTAAGTTTTCTTATCATATTTCGTCGCATAAAGCTTATGAATATTAGCGCAATGCTAATAGAAGCTTCCATGGCCTCTGGAAGCTGAGCGTGAGGAATTATACAGCCCGGGATATACCATTGCATTCAAGTCGTGCTTCTTGGCCTAGGGAAGATTCACTGGAGTCAGATACTCACGGCAGACCAGGGATGAACAGCCGACGTTAGCTATGGTATCGTTGGATCAATTTCAAGTACTGTTGAAAGCAAATTTCTTTCGTTGAAAAGCATGCAGGCCCTTGAACTAGCTAGTTTACTTATCACTCGCTTGAGCGTCAAATTTCCATCTCGGATTAGTATATTAAGATTTCATCTTAGGTACCCGTGCCACTCCCCACGCGATTGTGAAGTCAGCCGAAGAAACCATGATGGAGGAGGCCGATATATGGTCGAGCCCTATGCCCTAATATATGAGGATTCAAAGCTTTTGAGGATGAAGAAAGGTTCTTCATAGATCGTGCACATCTCCCTATATTTCGCATTCCCGTGTTCATACTCGTAGAAACTTCTACGATACGAGTGAAGCCCTATTACCAAATCTAGGAAATCAGTCTGGCGATTCTTCATGTGAGAAGCTGCCAAATAACATCTTCAACCACTTGTAAACTCTTCAACTTCCTAATCAACCATTAGCGATCTACTTACTGACCAGTTCCGCAACTGACTTTCGCCACAACTTACTAGGTAGCATATCTGACGATGCCCAAAAAAGTCATCTAAGATATTCCACACGCAATCCGAAGGATTAAATAAATGTTCTTTGTGCTAATTCCACCTCCCGGTCGAGCTGTTCCTGTCTTACGTTAGCCATCACCACGAGCTGCATCAGCTACATTCCTGAGGTGTTCCTCCCTATTCCTTTTCCCGGATCCCAATTGGCACCGGAGAAATGTATGATCAATAATTTGATGTGCGCAAATGATGCCTTGCAAAATGGCGATGTATTTGAGGCTCGCTACTTGAATGAATCACTTTGTGGCTCTCTTGTTCTTTTACAACTATTATTTTACAGCTAGTGCTGTTGCCGAGTAGTTTAATCAAAATGTTCATGACAGCAGCCAGGATTAGCCGCTTCATCGAGCTCAACAGATAGTTCGATATATCTGTCAGACGGGTGCGAGGCAACAATGTCTCACTGTTGAACCATCAGTGCATTCCATAGAAGATATATATTTCATCCATCCTTAAACCTCTGTTTCACAGAAAATGTGTTGCAGGGCTTACAATAACATGGTGAATGCCGGATAGTCACTTATATAGAAGCATTGATCCTATTGTTCACTCATTGGGAAAGGTTCAATATACAGAGAAAGACATCATTGTTAGAGACAAAAGAAATAATGTATGATTGGGTTCTACATGGTTTGTCTGACTGAAAAAGACAAGCGACTATGCTCGCTTTTGTCTCGTTCTTGAGACTGAGAGTATATGCGGAGAATCTCTCCAATCTCATCCAACGATTTAGTCCAGAAATTTATATCTACCCAGACAGTACTTCGGAGCTTCCAACGCTCGTAATGACACACATAATCCTGTCGATGTGTGCTGGCGTCGCATGCATGTCACTGAGTTGACATGCAACACTGATTGTCATTTCCCCAACCCGCTCGACGCATTCTCAATATTGCGACGCGGGTACTTCTGCCCCAGAACGGCAAGTTCCTGGCCAAGTATGTCCTCTGGGGGGAAATCTCGACAATCTGCTCCATCAAAATAGCATGTTGTGACTGCCTCCCATGTCGGATCGGGACGTATATCCAACATCGACAGACCTTTCCGCCGCATTGCTAGCCCAACGCAAATTGCCGGCCGGGAAACCTGGTCTGTTCCATTAAGCATGCATCCGTCTTACATGCTTCTTAAGGTTGTCTGTTCTCGTGAACGTCTTCTGACAACCCCGAACCTCGCAGGGGATCGCTGCGACCGGTTCGTGGCGGTTGCGTATGTGGCGCTTCAGATCAGCCTTTAGTCCGAATGCTTCCTGATTGCACCCATTCCTATTGCACTTGAAACGTCGGTTGTGTTTTCGATTGATATGTTTGCTGCAAATGAGAGCTGTTAGCATAGCATTGGCAAGGTTTACCGAATAATGACTTACTTGCGCAGGTCATTCCTTTCGAACCGCTCTCCACATACGGAGCATTCGAACAATTGAGTTTGGTAACCGGATCCACGATTTGCAACCGCGCCTCCACCATTTGGACTCTGTGTCGCAGATGTGTCGCCGTCATCTGCGCCTCGTGACGAGGGACTAACACCATCTGTGTCGTCGTGTATAGGGCTACGGTGCTCGACTGCCTCATTTGCAGGAGCGGCGGGGAGCGGATCCCGCAAGTCCAAGTTGCTTTCATCATCCCCGAATCGCAGGGGCAGCAAATACCGGAGATTGCCGGTCGGTGTTGGTGGAGCGCAATCAAACGCATGGTCTGCGTTCAGTGTTAAATTTTGATCATTATTTTCTTTTTCAGTTGGGATATTATCGTTCGAGTTGTTTCTACTCGTCGTCGAGTATTCTGTTTCGTGGCGATGTTCCAATAGTGTCGGGCTCAATGCATCTTCATTTGTGCCGTGTGAACGCGAGCTGCTCGGGAATATCACCGGATTGAGCTCTTTTTCGACAAGGAATGGGGCGACAGTTTCAGGTTCGCCTTGAGCCCAGACTTGAAATGCGGGTTGATAACTAAATGTAGACTGTGAAAAAATAGTAAAGTCGATGAAGAGCGTAGAAAATGAAGGCGGGTTTGGCAAGTAGTCGATAATTATTGGCTGGAATGAGCGTTGGCCGGAGAACTAGAAGGAAAAGTAATAGTAACGTAGGAAGAACGAGATACAAGGAGAGAAAACGCGTGAGAAGTCGTAGTTAGGTGGGGATCAAAGGACGGGAATTCTGATAAAGGCGCACCTTGAGGGTGAGCCCTCAGGTGAAGGAATGGTTGAACAGTGTGTTCTACAGCGCAAAAACGGATCATATATATATGCGTGAAAACGGCGGGAGGCATACTGCTTTGCCAAGAAAAATGCATCCGACCCACGTCAGCGCTAAAAGTTCTAGGCAGCAGTATTGGTGCCAACCAACCACGAAAGTAGATAAGCGAGGCTGTCTTACATATTCTGACGGTAGATCGTTCTTGGATTCGCAATAAATACTCTTATCCTTCTATGAAGGTCGCATGCTATAGGATTCTACCCGGTTTGTACAGTCACTAGTAAAATCGGCTTTCCGTCTCGAGCGGTTTGCTTCACTCGCGAATACGAGCCATGGCATAACAGCTTCAACTACGACACAGCTCACGGCACGTGATTTGCCACGGTACAAAGATGCGCTTCTAATACAATTGGAGCCCACAAAGGTATAGCTAGAGCGGGTAGGTAATCGGCGGCAAATTGCTTTTATTACTGTTAGATAGCCGTCATTATCAGGCTTACTCAACTAAGCTAGGTCTGTAGCACGACCTGGGTTCTATTTACTGAAGAATCTCTTCGGGACTGCGCACAAGACACGAGTTCCGAAGTGGGCACCTATGAATTCAGACCCCGCCCTACTAAGAGCCACAAGGCTAATTTTTGCCTTTGCTTCGCCGTGTTCTGAGGCTAATGCATCACCTCTTGTTTTCAGCGCCTCAGCCTTCTGCTTCCCAATAAAACCCCCTAGTTCAGCTCTTCAGTGCGGGGTTCGCAACTTTCTTTCGCTCCACGCATAAACCATCTCCTCCTCCTCCTTCAGTCAGAGATTAGAATTTTATCCATTTAGGGCTTTTATCTTTGAGAATTGCTCTGGCAAGTTATCCAGCATTTATACCTTTGCAGCCTCCTGGTTAGAATACTTAACCCTATGCCCCATCCAAATTCCTGTACAATGGCGATGAACTCTTTCAAGTACGAACCCATCGATCTTGAGGGACCCGCATTTCGGCTGCTCCGACTCTTTAAAGGCGGAGAGCCTGATATCGAGTGCGAACTCTTTCGAGCCTGGCTTCATAGCGAGAGCGCCATTTCCTATGAGGCTTTTTCATATACATGGGTAGCACCGAAATGTCTGCATCCATAAAGATAAATGGAAGAACACTTAATGCCACCGAGAACTTGTACTTAGCGCTTCTCCACCTCCGTTCGAAAGAAACAATCCGTACACTTTGGGTAGATGCTATTTGCATTGACCAATGCAATAAGAAAGAACGAGGACACCAGGCTCAACAAACGGGAGGTATATACTTTCATGCTCATCAAGTCATTATCTAGTTAGGCCCAGCGACAGACGAGACAGGTGTCCTTATGGACTCTCTGAAGCTACTAGAGCAAGAGAGTATTAAGTGCGTATGTAACGACTGGAAAAACACACAGACGAGCACTGGAAGGACCTTTGATCATCAATACAGCCCATGTTGAAGATTCGGCATTGGGATCTAGTATCCCGGCAGCGTACAGGCCTAGAGCTCCTCTTAGGGTGGCCTTGGTTAAAGAGAGTTTGGGTCTTACAAGAAGTTGCCAACGCAAAGAGGGTATTGGTCTGTAATGGCTCAATGTCTGTCTCGGCACGCATATTTGTCAGAGCTGGCTGGCTCTGATTAGGGTTGGAAAACTGCGTCTATTGACTAGAAATGCGAGACATGCTACATATATATCCCTGGACCTGCCAAGGGGCTAACTGTGAATAGCTTAGCC
>ML986689.1:143869-173545 GCA_010094045.1 Lojkania enalia
GGAAAACTGCGTCTATTGACTAGAAATGCGAGACATGCTACATATATATCCCTGGACCTGCCAAGGGGCTAACTGTGAATAGCTTAGCCGTAACACACCCCCCCAGCTGCAATGAATAGCAAAGCTGCCTTCTAGTCAACTGGTCTAGGTGCCTTTGTATAGCCGTAACACACCCCCCCAGCTGCAGTGAATAGCAAAGCTGCCTTCTAGTCAACTGGTCTAGGTACCTCTGTGAGACCGAGCTGCTTTAAAAAGGTAAGGTGCTTCTGCTTAGGCAGTGCCTTTGTAAGACTGTCTGCTGGCATCTGGTTCGTCGGCTTCTAGCTAACCTGTAACCTTCCTGCTTCAACTTCTTGTCGAATCTACATCTGATGAGTGTCTATATAACGTAGCCTAGTCTGTAGTCTATCTACTGCTTTAGTAGTAATACCTACTATCTGCTGATTGTCACAAAATAGCATGGGGACTATCTCTATACTGAACCCTACGTGATTAAAGACCCTGGTCTACTATTGCAGCTCGCTACCTGCTACGGATAGAGCTAGCAGCTCAGCCTTAGTTGTCGACTTGGTAACCGAGCGCTGTATTATCGCTTTCTAGTCGATAGGCAGGCTATAGAGCTTAAATAGGTAGCCCTGCGAGCTGTAACGCGTCTCTTAATTATCTATAAATACTGTGTCTAATACTTTATAGAATAGTAGCTCGTGCTTATTACTAAGGTAGATTATATTTTCCTAATCTAGTCTAGATACTTATAAACCTAGCCCTCTCGTGCTAATTATATATCTCTAGACGTGTTCTACTACTTAAATATAACTCTATCTTAGATTCTTAAGATAGGTTACTAGAGTTAAGTAAGCTTTTAAGATGTTTAGGCGCGTATAAACTGCTAGATATTTTAGGGATCTAACTAGCTGTTAATAATATTTAGTTCTCTAATAGTTTAGCTCCTCTATACTTAATACTAGGTAGTTATTAACTAGAGGTACCGCAGGATAGCTTCTCTACCCCTACTTTTATAGTCTATACTTAGCTGCGACCTTATTAATAAATAAGTCTTAACTAAGCTAGATTCTACCTATATCCTAGTCTTAGACTATTCTAATTCCTAGAAACTACCGGAGCTATCTAAGTAAGCGTAGCTCGTACTATAATTTTAAGCCTACTTTAAATTACTAATATATAGTAAAGTAGTTTAGATAGACTAGAACGACTATATTATTAATATAGAAGAATACTATTAAGCTCTTACTTCTAAATAGATATAGGACCTTCTAGATTAGCTATAGTCTTAGCTTAAGCAGCAAGCTCTTAAGGTACTTATACTAGAGTAGAGGAGTATCTCTTAGGCTATAGAGAGCTTTTCTTATCTCTAGCAGCTTACCTAGTTCCTATATAAATCCTTCTAGTAGTATATTTAAGAAAGCGTTAGTAATATTATATTAATAGGCGTGTAGTTTAAAAGCTACTACTAGAGTAACTAGGAATTGGAATATTCGTGCTGTTAGAGTAGCTGTATATATATCTCCCTAGTCCTACTATAAGTCTTCTCTAATAACTAGCCTAGCTTTAAATTTATATAGATATCTATCCTTATCGAATTTATATATAAATACCTATATTAATAGTAGAAGCTTAATCTCTAGCTATATACTAGCTTTAGTCTCTATTATATAAACTAGATAGCCCTTACTACAGTAGCTCTAAAGCTCTACTACTACTACTTTTTTAAATTCGATTCTAAATAGATACCTCTTAAACTACTTCTATTACTTTAGTAGAAGTAGTAGCTAATCTCTATATAGACTAATCCTAGGCTAATTAGCTAGTATATTACTACTTATCTTCTACTATAACGCTTCTATAAATGCTGTATAGTATATATAGGGTATTTTATAAGTTCTAGTCTTTATAATATTTCTAATATTAAGCTAACTACTAATTTTATTGTATCTATTCGCATTATTTAATTATTAGTCTAAAGCTTCTACTTCTAGCTTAATCTAATACCAGCCCTTAAAGAGGCTAGTTATTACCTCTAAATACTCGTCGCGATTATCTTAACTATACAGTTCTAGAGTATCTTCTAGCATTATAATACTGCTAACCGCTAGATACTCTACTCTAGCTAGCTTACTCGATTATTACTAATCTAGCTCCTATTTAAGCTATTTAAACTTATTATCTAGTATCTTCTTGCGTAATTAAGGAGTTGATTAATCTAGTATCTATTTAAGCTCTATATTATTCAGCTTACAGCTCTCCTTAATATTAAGTATTATAGCTACTAGACGCAGTATCTACTTATCTAGAAAGATAAGATCTTTATGCGATTTTATAGGTAGTAGGATAATATCTCTAGTTCTAATAACTCTATCTAGCTCTAGCATCTAGATACGATAGATATTTATAAAGTTATATCTTATAAAGCGTCTAATTAGTATATAAGATTATAGCTTCTCTCTCTAGTATAGGTAATAATTTAGAATATATACCTTAGCTTCTAGTATGCTGAAATAAGCTACTAATAGTCTAGTTCCGCGTACTATCTTATATAGAGTATACTAGTCTAGAGTTTTAGTCGGCGTGCGATTAAGAAGATAGACTATTAAGAGTAGGTACTTGTTTAATACCTCTATTAATAGCCCTGCATCTATCCTTATAGCTCTTCTCTATATAATTAGTAACTACCCTACTCTCTCTATTAGACTATTCTACTCTTTAGTATACTCTACTTATAGTTCTATTAAGATTCCTAAGTCTTTAAAGATATTAAATATCTTAGAATATCCGCACTTACTATTAAACCTAATAGCTTTAACCTATATATTAAACTAAGCTTTAAATTTAACTAGTAATCTCTATATTATATATTGTAATATTATTATATTCTTATTTAGTAGATAGTAGGTTTTATACTACCTACTATACTAGCAGACTATATAGAATATTTAGAGGTTTCTATTATAGTAGTATTCTAACTAATCGTATATCTAGACTAAATCTATCCCTAGTCTCTTAAATAGTCTCTAAGCTAGTTCCTAAGAAGCTTTTCTACTTACTATTTTATAGAGCTTAGACTAGATATAGATAATATATTCTATCTACTTTAGAGCTTAATTTCTCTACTACTACTGCTGCTACTACTGCACCTCCTACTACTACTTAATTAACTTAAGCCTGTTAATATAAGTAGGTAGATAAACGACTACTTTCTAGCTAATATAGCCAAATACCTTATCAGCTTATATAGGTATAAGTTCTAGCTGCTTATAAGTTGTATAGAAAGGCCTTAGTTTATACTATATATTACGGCTAAGCTATTTATAGTTAGCTCCTTAACAGGTCTAGGGATATATATATAATATATCTCGTATTTCTAGTTAATAGACGTAGTTTTCTAACCCTTATTAGAGCTAGCTAGTTCTAATAGTTATAAGCCTAGAAGCTTTTTAACTACTACTATATTCTATATAGATAGATTAGAGCTAATTAATATAGGCTTAATTAATTATATCTCGTTTATTAAGACCTTAATTACCTTGATGTTGCTAGGCTAGCTAAGAAGCTAGAGAGTTTAGAACTAGTTGTAGTAGAGACTTTAATAGATTAACGTAATATAGTATATTAAAAAGATAATAGAATTAGATCTATTTATTATTAAGGCTACAGTTATTCTTAATAAGCTAGAATACTAAACGTAGTAGCTGTTTCTGTAGAAGGATAGTATAGACTAGAACCAGCTCTAGAAATACGTGGACCTAGACCTTAGTAAGGAGCTAGTTATTCGACTAGATACTAAGAAGCCGATTAAGAAGTAGTTTGGAGATTTCTATAGGATAGATAGTAATACTAAGGTAGTAGATACTAAAGTAGATATTATAGATCTAACTAATTAAGAATTAGTAAGATATAAAGTCTAGTATAGAACGTACAACTATAGTAAGGCGCGGTAGCTGTAGAAAGAAAAGGCTCTTAGAGAATTTATACAGGAGATATCGAGGACAATAGTAGCTTAATATATCTATCTAATTATAGACTATAAGACTGCGTATAATCGACTATAGACCCTTAAAAAGTATCTCTACCCGAGTAAAACTAAGCGCAGTATATAGCTATAGGCTTAATACTAGACGTTTAAGATATAGCTAAGAAAGGGGAACTTAGATACCTAGTTTAAGGATTAGCTTAAAACAACGCGTGTTATAAGCCTAGTAAATATACTAGAAGTATAGGGGAATCGAGTTTAGTAGAACTTTATTCTTACAGTTAAAAGCTTAGATAATAGCTAGGTAGTAAATAAGCTATTACTACTTATTAAGTCTAAAGTAGACGATAAGCTATATATAAGTATCTCAGACCTGGTAGTATAGTATACGTTATACTATCGTCGTACTAGACTAGTTATATTAGGGCTAGAGACGTTCGTAACGCTTAGTATTATACTATAATAACTATAGCAGTCGTAATAGACTAATAGTAGCTAGAAACTTTAGTAATTAAGATAGATAGTCTACTTCTACGGAGATAATTATAAATTTAAATAGTATCTATATATTAACTTAGTACTATACTTATTAGACTAGTAGCTAGATTAAGATATTAAGTAGAGATTCTAGAAGCTTAGGATATTAAGGTCTTTTAGGTTAAAGGTACTCTATAATACTAAGAAGTAACTAGTAGCAGGATTAATAGAATTAGCAGGCCTTATAGGCTCTATAATAGTCTTAGTACTAGTACTAAATATAATAAAAAGATAGGATAATAGGTATTAACTATTAGGACTAGCTGTAATAGTAGCTCTAAACCTAAGTTAATTAGTAAAATCTATAGTAGCTTTAGCTCTACAGCTTAAAGCTATATAGGCTAAGTAATATCAGTATTAGCTATTACTACTTAATAGATAGATTATAGACTCTAGCTTAAATACCTATATTACTAATAACAAGTCTTATAGCTAGAGAATAATATAGTAGCCTGGACCAGACGATTATATATATATAGGGGGACAGCTGCTACTAATTTAAGAATAGAGAGAAGTCTAGCTATAAGTATTAACGCCTACTAGAATTAAGACTATTTTACTCTTATATATAGTATATATTCTAGAGATGTTTACAAGCGTAGTTAGTCTCTTATACTATAGTATAGTAGGAATCTATTTTAACTTAAGATGAGATTGTTTATATTAGATAGATCTATTAAATATTATATACTATCTTAAATATACGTTCGGGTATTAGCTAATAGATATAAAGGATAGTATATAACTATCTTTATTAGTATATATAGTATAGTATAGACTAAGGCCTTTCTATATAGCTCGTAAGCAGCTAGAACTTACACCTATATAAGCTTATAGAGTATTTAGTTATACTAGCTAGAAGGTAGTTACTTATCTACCTACTTATATTAACGGGCTTAAATTAATTAAGTAGTAGTAGTAGAGAAATTAAGCTCTAAAGTAGATAGAATATACTATCTATATCTAGTCTAAACTCTATAAGATAGTAAATAGAAGAACTCTTTAGGAACTAGCCTAGAGACTATTTAAGAGACTAGGGATAGATTTAGTCTAAATACGCGATTAGTTAGAGTACTACTATAATAGAAACCTCTAGATGTTTTATATAGTCTACTAGTATAGTAGGTAGTATAAGGCCTACTATCTACCGAATAAGAATATAATAACGCTATAACGTATAGTATAGAGATTACTAGTTAAGCTTAAAGCTTAGTTTAACGCGTAGGTTAAAGCTGTTAGGCTTAATAACAAGTACGGATATTCTAAGATGCTTAATATCTTTAAAAACTTAAGAATCTCAGCAGAACTATAAGTAGAGTATACTAAGAAGTAGAATAGTCTAATAGAGAGAGTAGAGCAGTCGCTAGTCGTATAGGGAAAAGCTATAAGAATAGACGCAGGGCTACTAATAAAGGTATTAAACAAGTGCCTACTCTTAGCAGTCTATTTTCTTAATTAACGCCAACCGAAGCTTTAGACTAGTATACCCTATATAAGGTAGTACGTAGAACTAGACTATTAGTAGCTTATCTTAGCGTACTAGAAGCTAAGGTATATATCCTAAATTATTACCTATACTAGAGAGAGAAGCTATAATCTCGCGTGCTAATTAGACGCCTTATAAGATATAACTCTATAAATATCTATTATATCTAGATGTTAGAGCTAGATAGAGTTATTAGAACTAGAGATATTATCCTACTACCTGCAGAATTATATAAAGATCTTATCTTTCCGGACAAGTAGACGCTATGTCTAACAGCTGTAGTACTTAATATTAAGGAGAGCTATAAGCTGAATAATATAGAGTTTAAATAGATACTAGATTAATTAACTCCTTAATCGCGTAAGGAGATGCTAGATAATAAGCTTAAATAGTAGATTAAATAGTAGCTTAAGTAGGAGCTAGGTTAGTAATAATTAAATAAGCTAGCTAGAGTAGAGTATCTAGTAGTTAATAGTATTATAACGCTAGAAGACACCCTAGAACCACATAGTTAAGATAATTGTAATAAGTATCTAAAGGTGATAACTAGCCTCTCTAAAAGCTAGTATTAGATTAAGCTAGAAGTAGAGGCTCTAGACCAATAATTAAATAATGCGAACAGACGCGACGAAATTAGTAGTTAGCTTAATACTAGAAATATTATAGAGACTAGAACTTATAAAATACCCTATATATACTATATAGCGTTTATAGAAGCGTTATAGTAGAAGACGAGTAGTAATATACTAGCTAATTAGCCTAGGATTAGTCTATATAGAGATTAGCTGCTACCTCTACTAAAGTAATAGAAGCAGCTTAAAAGGTATCTATTTAGAATCGAATTTAAGAAAGTAGTAGTAGTAGAGCTTTAGAGCTGCTATAGCAAGGGCTGTCTAGTTTATATAATAGAGACTAGAGCTAGTATATAGCTAGAGATTAAGCTTCTACTACTAATATAGGTATTTATATATAAATTCGATGAAGATAGATATTTATATAAGTTTAAAGCTAGGCTAGTTATTAGAAGAGACCTATAGTAGGACTGGGGAGATATATATATAGCTACTCTAGTAGTACGAGTATTCTAATTCCTAGTCGCTCTAGTAGCAGCTTTTAGACTACACGCCTATTAATATAATATTACCAACACTTTCTTAAATATACTACTAGACAGACTAATATACGCCTATATGCTAGAAGGATTTATATAGGAGCTAAGTAAGCTGCTAGAGATAAAGAAAGCTCTCTATAGCCTAAGAGATACTCCTCTACTCTAGTATAAGTACTTTAAGAGCTTACTACTTAAGTTAGAACTACAGTTAATCTAAGAGGTCCTATATCTATTTAGAAGTAAGAGCTTAATAGTATTCTTCTATATTAACAATATAGTTGTTCTAGTTTACCTAGACTACCTTACTATATATTAGTAATTTAAAGCAGGCTTAAAATTGTAGTATAAGCTACGCTTACTTAAATAGCTCTAGTAGTTCTTAGGAATTAGAATAGTCTAAGACTGGGATATAGGTAGAATCTAGCTTAGTTAAGACTCGTTTATTAATAAGGTTGCAGCTAAGTATAGACTATAGAAGTAGGAGTAGAGAAGCTATCCTACGGTACCTCTAGTTAATAACTACCTAGTATTAAGTATAAAAGAGCTAAACTATTAGAGAACTAAATATTATTAGTAGCTAGTCGGATCTCTAAGATATCTAGTAGTTTATACACGCCTAGACATCTTAAAAGCTTATTTAACTCTAGTAACCTATCTTAAAAATCTAGGATAGAGTTATATTCGAGTAGTAGAGCACGTCTAGAGATATATAATTAGTACGAGAGGGCTAGGCTTATAAGTATCTAGACTAGATTAGAAAAACGTAACCTACCTTAGTAATAAGTGCAAGCTACTATTTTATAGAGTATTAGATATAGTATTTACAGATAATTAAGAAACGTGTTATAGCTTATAGAGCTATCTATTTAAGCTTTATAGTCTGCCTATTAACTAGAAAGCGATAATATAGTGCTCGGTTACTAAATTAATAATTGAGGCTGAGCTGCTAGCTCTATCTATAGTAGGCAGCGAGCTGTAATAGTAGACTAGGGTTTTTAATTACGTAGGGTTTAGTATAGAAATAGTTCCTACGCTATTTTATAATAATTAGCAGATAGTAGATATTACTACTAAAGTAGTAGATAGACTATAGACTAGGCTATATTATATAAACACTTATCAGATGTAGATTTAATAAAAAGTTAAAGTAGGAAGGTTATAGGTTAGCTGGAAGCTGATAAACTAGATACTAGTAGACGGTTTTATAAAGGTACTGCCTAAGTAGAAGCACCTTACCTTTTTAAAGTAGCTCGGTCTTATAGAGGTATCTAGACTAGTTAACTAGAAGGCAGCTTTGCTATTTACTATAGCTAGGGGGGTGTATTACAGCTATATAAAGGTACCTAGACTAGTTAACTAGAAGGTAGCTTTACTATTTACTACAGCTAGGGGGGTATATTATAGCTAAACTATTTATAGTTAGCCTTTTAGTAGGTCTAGGGATATATATATAGTATATCTCGTATTTCTAGTTAATAGACGCAGTTTTCAAATTCTTATTAGAGCTAGCTAGCTCTAATACTATACTATATATACTAATAGAGATAGTTATATACTATCCTCTATATTTATTAGCTAATATCTAGACGTACACCTGAGATAGTATATAATATTTAATAGATCTATCTAATATAGATAGTCTCGTCCTAAGTTAAAATAGATCCCTACTATACTATAGTATAAGAGACTAATTATACTTATAAACATCTCTAGGATGTATACTAAATATAAGAGTAGGATAGTCTTAATTCTAGTAGGCGTTTATATCTACAGCTAGACTTCTTTTTATTCTTAAATTAGTAGCAGCTATCCTCTTATATATACGTAATTGTCTAGTCTAGACTACTATATTATTCTCTAGCTATAAGACTTACTATTAGTAATATAGGTATTTAAGCTAGGATCTATAATCTATCTATTAAGTAGTAATAACTAATACTAATTCTACTTAGCCTATATAATTTTAAGTTATAGAGTTAAAGCTGCTATAGATCTTACTAATTAACTTAAGTTTAGAGCTGCTATTATAGCTAGTCCTAATAGTTAACGCCTGTTGTCCTATCTTTTTATTATACTTAGTACTAGTACTAAGACTATTATAGAGCCTATAGAGCCTACTAATACTACTAGTTGCTTCTTAGTATTATAGAGCACCTTTAACTTAAAAGATCTTAATATCCTAAGTTCTTAAAATCTCTACTTAATATCTTAATCCAGCTGCTAGTCTAATAGGTGTAGTATTAAGTTAATATATAAATACTATTTAAATTTATAACTATCTTTATAGAGGTAGACTATCTATTTTAATTACTAAGGTTTCTAGCTACTATTAGTCTACTACAACTACTGTAATTTCTATAGTATAATACTAAGTATTATAAACGTTTCTAGCTCTAATATAACTAGTCTAGTACGACGATAGTATAATATATACTATACTACTAGGTCTGAGATACTCGTATATAGCTTATTATCTACTCCAGACTTGATAAGTAGCGATAGCTTATTTACTATCTAGCTATTGTCTAAACTCTTAACTGCGAGAATAAAGTCCTACTAAGCTTAATTCCTCTATACTTCTAGTATACTTATTAGACTTATAACGCGCGTTATTTTAAGCTAATTCTTAAACTAGATATCTAGGTTCCCCTTTCTTAGTCGTATTTTAAGCATCTGGTATTAAGCCTGCAGCTATATACTATACTTAGCTTTACTTAGGTAGAGATACTTTTTAAGGGTCTGTAGTTAATTATATACAATCTTATAGTTTGTAATTAGATAGATATATTAAGCTACTATCGTCCTTAATATCTCCTACGTGAATTCCCTGAGAGCCTTCTCTTTCTGCAGCTACTGCGCCTTGCTATAGCTGTATATTCTATACTAGGCTTTATATCTTGCTAATTCTTAATTAGTCAGATCTATAATATCTACTTTAGTATCTACTGCCTCAGCATTGCTATCTATCCTATAGAAATCTCCGAACTGCTTCTTAATCAGCTTCTTAGCGTCTAGTCGAAGGACTAGCTCCTTACTGAGGTCTGGGTCCACGTATTTCTAGAGCTGGTTCTAGTCCGCGCTGTCCTTCCGCAGAAACAGCTACTATATCTAGTACTCTAGCTTATCGAGAATAACCATAGCCTTGGTGATGAGCAGGTCTGATTCTGTCATCTTTTTAATATGCTATATCGCGTTGATCTGTTGAGGTCTCTACTACGACTAGTTCTAAGCTCTCTGGCTTCCTAGCTAGCCTAGCGACGTCGAGGTGACTGAGGTCTTGATAAACGAGATATAATTGACTGACTAAGCCTACATCAATCAGCTCTAGTCTGTCTGTGTGGAACGCAGCAGTAGTCAAAGGGCTTCCGGGCTCATAACTGTCAGAGCTGGCTGGCTCTGATGAGGATTGGAAAACTGCGTCTATTGACTAGAAATGCGAGACATGCTACATATATATCCCTGGACCTGCCAAGGGGCTAACTGTGAATAGCTTAGCCGTAACAAAAGAAGCTATCAGCGCAGATAGCCTGAATAACTGTTACCTAGTCGCAATCGCCTGGTAGAAGTGATTTTAGTCGACTAGCTGATAGCTTAGCACTAGTAACTACCTTACTAGTAGATGCGACGTATATCTGATAGCCTAAAATTATAGATATCGCTATCAGCAATACTATACTCTGCTTTAGTAGGTCGAACTGGCTATTAATAACCTCAGCGTCCTTACAGAGAGCCCTCTAGTAGCCATAATTTCGATTGAAGCATTTTTTAAGCTCAGGGATGAGATTAATGAAGCTTGCTACCTAGTTTTACCGACCTAGCCAGCAGAGCGAGCTGAGGGAATGGTTGGCTATATCTTGTCCACTGTCAATAATAGGAGGATATCCACGAGAGGAAGGGTCTAGTATATACTGAATAATAGTCAATTCTTCTAGCTTCGGGGGCTTCTTTGAATTGGGCTCGCAATCGCGTCGTGAAGGTCTACCGGCGTATCGGTCTGTAAGCGTCGTTCGGGGGATGCTATAGGTAGCTAGAGCGCTTTGCACGCTCTGAATTTGATCTTAATTAATGGCTAAGATACCCAGCAATATCTGGCCTTTTTGATATATTGATTGAGGTTGAGGTGGTTGCCGCATCGCGTTGTAAGTAGGTAGGGTATGACTACCAGGCAAAAGTGGGCAACTCGCTTGGGTGGGCAATTCGCTTGTGAAATACGTTAACTAGCTAATTAAGAATATTTACGAATGTGATTGACTAGCCAAATTAACAATTGTCTAATTAAAAGCGGATATTGGTTTGGTAGAGTATTCTATTCTTTGTAGGCAGTAGCGCGCACTCTCCGGCTGAAAATGCGTTTTGGAGAGCTTCCTATATCGTACTACATCACTGAAATGCCTTGGTAACCTTCCCGTCTTCAACATAAATCTCTTCATATCCAATTCTACGCACCACGCTACTCAGATCTACCAGAGCTGCTTAGTCAGGCTTCGTAAAATATTTAGAATAACAACCTCTGCGTGCCCATAGAAGCCTAGAGCATTGGCATTATGGTGGATTTTAATAAATAATCTCCAAGTCTCGGGGAGTATCTGATGTTTGATCGTGTTAGATTTAGCCATTGAAGTTGGGAGATAGGAAGCCATGCCTGATTATAGCGGTAAATGAACCAATTATTCACTAGAGTGCCGTAGGCCTTGATCTAACAACTAAAATTTCTCAATTGTCAATACTTATCATGACGATCGAACGGAAGGAACGAACCCGTGAAACTTTTCACTGCTTAGCGATAGATGACGCTTGACATATATATCAAGCCTCACCCTTTTCCATTTTTTCTGTTCGAGATTGTAGTAGCCATATCGGAGCTGCACCTCGATAGTACAAGGGCTGAGAAGGGAATCATGTCTTAGGGAGGGATATGAGAAACTGAATTGCTTTGATTGAGGATGGCCAGCAGACCATATTTATATATACAGAAAAGGAATATATCAGCTGATATCCGGCGTGATTTTATATCGTGTGACGGTATCCGATACAGCCTGCAGCCGGACAACTTGCTGCCGTACAGTAGTAGTAAATCGTACTCGTCAGACTTGCCAAATCTCCATTACAGGGAAAATTGAGAGGTGGGAAGCCTGTTCTCCCGCGTGATACATCTTAAGCAGCTTATTTTATCTAGACCTTTTGCCTTATTTAATGAGATATATTAGATCTGTTTTCATTAAAAGCTAACACGGGTTGCTGAGGCTGATTTCGAACTGGAACGGGCGCTTTGCCAACTTCACATGCCCGAGCCACCCTGCCGGTTCTCCCTGCAGCATGCAAAAAACATTACCCTGCAACAAAGATTGAGATTAACTAGAAATTCCCTCTTATGGAATTATTTACCCGATAGTAACCCCTCAGAGTTAACGCCCGGCGCCTAGCACCGTAACCTCCAGCTGTCGCGTATCAGGGAGCATCAATTGCTGAGGCAAATATTGATGTATTGAAGGAGGGTAAGTGGCCTGCCTTGGCAGAAGCTGGCGATGGCGAAACTATATAGGCCTGAAAACTGACCAACTATAATAGGATAGTAGAAACATGTGACACCAGCTTATGCGGTGCACATCACGCGAATGAACCTGAGGACTCTAGTTACAGATCGGCTTCCAATTTCCATGCCGGTTCTAAAAAAATTCATATGCTTTATTCACGACTCTAGATTATAATATCCTGCTAAAAGATGTCTGACAATGGTAGTGACTAAGTCTGTCAGCATTATGTCGGCTCTAGCTCTCCAGAGAACTCTAGAAAGCATCCCATTGCCCTTCACATGTGGTCTACCTCGAATTAAACAAAGTGTCAAAGCTTGTCATTCCTCAGCTAGCCCCTTTCCTCAAAAAGATAAATAGTCGAGTTCCATTGCGATCTTGTTCTGCTATGGTCTCTGCAAATTCGTGGCGTGGAATACTACTTACAATTACTCAAAAGAGCCTAGAACTCGTAACTACTGTAGTCCAAAGACATCTTGGTTTCATCGCTCGCCTCTGGTTTGATTGACGTCTCAAGTTTATGCAGGGTGTTAAGTAGGATAGCCATTTGCTTCTGGTTGGTTAGGTGATTAGAATAAGGGGAACTTCTTTCCGTGATAGCGCTAACATTAGTTGGTGCCTTTACATCATGATGCTATACTATCGAAATATTTACTGTACCTAGAGAGATTAAGTATCTACTCATAGTGGCGAAGATATTGATTGACGCAAATTCTCCTAGAGTTAGAGTTGCAGCGCTCCTTCTTCGATTCTTGACTGTAGGCCGTAGTAATTGGCTCCATTTTTTTGCTATTTGTTCCTTCTAAGATATAAGTTCTGGGACTTCGGTTTTACAAATCCCTACTTGGACAGGTCACAGAAATTTTCAAAATGTATATGCGCTATTCGTGGCATAGTGATATAGAAAAATTGTGTCCTTCGTGATAAGCTAAAATTAATGCATATAGATAGAAAGATCTCCGATCCGACTTATCTGATTGAAAATATGTAATAGGTGTAATAGGATTTTTAGGCTCATATTAATGAAACTTTGGCCTCGTGTGAGGACGGCGTTGGGTGCTGGCGTAGACGTCTAAAGCCTTTTTCAGTGAGTTGATACTTGGAGAATGATAACTACTGTTTGTTATTGTGGGAGTAAGACATGGAGGCTGGATGCTATCGCTAATTAAAATTCCCGTTGAGGTTGGGGCAGCATAATTCATGTTGCGCGACAAAGAGAGCAGCTCGAGAAGCCTATGAACTCGCCCCTGCAATCTTTCTAGTGCAACGACAACTTACTCCGATAGAAGGGCCGGGGCTGATCCTTTACATCACGTCTTGCAAAGAAGATAACCCATATAAACGAGAAAGCATGATATTATCTCTCTCCACCGCTGTATTGTTTTAAGTTAAATAAAGTGAAAGAAGCGAAACTAGATAGCTTTTTTGACGGGAATTGCAGTTGTATAAGCCGGAAATGGCCCCAATAAATGAGTCATGTCCAAACCAATCCTGGTAGCCAGGTACCCTTTTCCTTACTTCGGCCCACTAATTAGGTAAATCGGACTGTGCGAACAGATGTGTGTTAGACACCCTCTCCTAATTATGCTGTATACGGGAACTTACATTGGGGAAGTAGTGATGAACAGTCATAATCTCCGTTCCATTGAACGTTCCTGGGGCTACAAAGTCGATCAAATTGAGCCACTTGTACTTGGGAGATGCTGTTTCCACGCGGCTATGTTTCCGTGTTGGTGAGTAAAAGAGATCTTGGCTAAAGTCTACAACGAAGCAACATCAGACTTACACAACACCATTCTGGGTCTTCCGAAGAATAGCGCTGCCGGTATGCTTCACGTACGCCCAGTAGCCATCGTCAAGCTCCACGACATAGTAGATTTCTAGATTTAGCGTTTTTGTCAGTCAAAGGCAACGCTGCGTATTGCGGTGGGCTACGAACGGAGCTCAAGGTAATTCGTTCCAGGAGGGATAATGCCATCGTCCGTGGCACGAATGATTTTGCCGAATGGTCGGCCTTTCGTGTCATACCAGATGCCTCTGAAACACATTAGATCGATACTATGTTCGAGGAGGGACAACAATTGAAACGTACTCGCGGCCCCAAATGCTAATGCGGAGACCTGATTGAGTCTCAACCGTGTGATTCTATTGAAGGGATGGTAAGCAAAATTTCGAACTCTTAATGATAGAGTTCGCTTACATTATTCAAGTCCCAGTCAATCTTAGCCGTAAAAGCTGGCTTCAGCTGAGGTATCGCCGAAGGAGGGCCGGTCCATTGAAGGTTAGGATGTGTGGTAGTTGACAGAGGCGCGGGACTGGCAGTCGGAGCAGCAGAAACTCCGAGACGGATTGCAAGGAGTACCGAAGCGATGGCTGCGAAGAGCATGTTGATGTAATGAAGATGCCAAGATGTCTTTGTAGATGTCTTTGGAATGAGAAGGTTATTGATCTGCTAGAGAATGATATAGGCATCCACTATTTAATACTTCTTCACGAAGTGAGTGTGCTTTTCACCAAGAATTGAATTATCCGTTCGTTGCTTGTTCTCGTACTCGGACTCTCCGCACGCTCTGGCAACTTAATGTACATTGATACCAATCAACTTCTCGGGGCTGTAACGTGGGCGGCATCACACTCAAAGGCCAAGCAATCGTGTTTCTCGGCGAAACGCCACCCGGGGATTAAGAATCGTTCGCTGCATCGTATATACGTAGGAGCCCAAAATTTTTTTTGCGGTGTAGGATTCGATGCACAGAGCGATGTGAGTTTGTCAGATGGGCTGACGAGACGATGGATAAAGGTCCGTGCGTCTTAGCGAGAATTGATCAGAGATTTCGGTCACTTAATCTATCTGGAACCGAGTTCGGAAGCCCGGTCGTTCCCAAAAAAAAGAATGACCGGCGTATTATCCCGTGATCATGTGACCCTCATTATTAAGCCTTCTCTTAGCGCTGCTCCGTAGTTCAGAGCGATATCTCATCGGAGACCCTTTGGAGTATAGTCTTTCGCTTGACACTTAGCCCATTCTACTTATTTCCTCCGCCGGATCGACTGGTTTGATACTGGTCGGCTGCTTCTATCTATCCTTTACAGGTTGCTACAACCGCCATTATCCCTCATTGACCTTTTCGACAAAACGAATATCTCAAAATCTAGCAAGATGCTCGAAGGCGGTTGCTGTTGCGGTGCGGTCCGCATTAAGTCCACTGGAGAGATCCAGGCTAAGGTGTGCGAAGTGAAATACCCAACGCTCTTTATTAGGGACTGAAACGATGTAGGCGCTTTGCCATTGCCTCGACTGCCGCAAAATCACCGGCTCCACGTACTCCACCAACATCATTGTTGCAGGCAATGGTTTCGCCGTGACCAAGGGCACCCCGAAAGAGTTTCCCAAGAAGGCCGATAGTGGTAAGACTATCACTTCGTTCTTCTGCGGCGATTGCGGCTCAACGCTCTGGCGCGAGAGTGATACATTTGGTGATACGAAGATCATTAAAGTGGGCGTGATGGATGGTGAAATCGCCCTGGAGGATGCGAAGCCAGTAGCTGAGTTGTATATTGCGCATCGCGTTTCCTGGGTATCGCCTATCCCAGGGGCGGAGCAAAAGGATGCGATGTAACTATCGGTTGTGACATGGCAGCATTCAGCTCTGGATAATGGCAAACAATTTGTTCCGAGAGTAAACTCACTATATTTGCGCAAATGTTCTCTGCTTGTTTAGCCCAATCAATGTCGCACGTCCCGTCCTGTGAAAAGACATGAGGAAGCATGGCGCGGCGCAGGAACGGGAGGACCGTTGGCGAATCCTTGTTAGGCGATGGTGGCTTTGTCGCCTAGACGGGACTAACGGGTGATGTACATACGAACCGTATGGATGTAGGTACGCGGAGATGCGCACGGATCCACAGATGATTCATGCGGGCGGCACGTGCCGCTTCCGGGCTTGGCTACGGCCGACAAGCCTGGAACAGTGCAAGCAAGTTGCCTACTCTGGCTCCGGCTTACATCGTATACATTCTAGAAAGGTCCACGTGCAGCGCACATACGGCATATATGGCAAAAGGCACGGACAGAAGGCGGCGGGAGAAATTAATGCTGCTGCAGGTCATTGTGGGACAAGAAGAGGAAACTTACCACCCCTGTCACCCCGCAAGTTCGCACCGACCTACCCCTTCTAGTAGTGCCTAGGTACTCACGAGTCCCCATCCCGTCCACGGCGACTCTAGTACGTAATTCGAACCCGGAAAAGACTGATCAGAGCATCTCGTCTACCGGTCTACATCCCAGCTCCCCGGTACCGCAAATCCCCCAACTTGTGGTACTCGTGTGAGGAACGGATCCGCCATTCCGCACACCGACTATCGGCCGAACTGCTCCCCGATTACGAGTCCTACGGCCTCGGTAGATGATTTATTAACAATCCAAATAACCGGTCAACCACCAACAGAAGACGCAGTGTAACCTCCACAGGAATATCATCTTGGGAAATAAGCCGAACTTTCAACGCAGAAACTTTCAGCGGATCTGCTAGAATAGGAGCACTCCTCCCTATTGAACTGCCTAATACAGGGTTACCTGTCCATTAGGACCCTTACTAAGTGAGTTTGGAGTATACTTTGGGTTTCCGAGGGATTTATTTTGGACAAGGTAGCGGCGCGAATCGCTATCGCTTATTTTCCCCAACAAATCGTTCCCGCGTTGCTGGTTGCTTATGAAGCCCTAAAAAGTAGACTTACTGGTAGGAGTAGCTCCCTAACTGAGGAAGCGTTTCGCATCTCGAAAGCCGAGGACGCATCCTTACCTATGATAGTAACTCAGAACGAAGCCGCTTCTGTTGGCACATCTGTTTTGTAACTCAGGATCGAGATGCGGGAGTCTAAGCAGGCCTTCGACATCAAGTTGGATCGGGATCACACCTCTCTATCACCGAGTGCGACAACTATTATGGCTGAAAAGAACGACTTCATATCCCCGGCTTGCCCGATTCCTGGTCCAGAAGAGCAGTCGCAGGAAGCACCATCATCGCAACAAGATCATGCACAACCACCGAATGGCGGCTATGGTTGGGTCTGCACATTGTGCGTTGCTCTCATCAATGCGCATACTTGGGGCATGAACTCCTCCTATGGTGTCTTTCTCGCACATTACCTCTCTACAGATACCTTTCCTGGAGCAACATACCTGCAATATGCCATCGTGGGCGGCCTATCTATCTCATGTGCCATGCTTGTGTCGCCGCTGGCCACCTTATCAACACGCTACTTTGGCACTCATGTCTCGCTATCATTTGGTATAGCCCTCGAGACAGCGGGCTTGATCGGAGCATCATTTGCGTACAGTATATGGCACCTATTCTTGAGCCAAGGGATAGCATTTGGGATTGGTATGGGCTTCCTCTTCGTTGCATCAGTTGGTATTCCACCACAGTGGTTCACTACTAAGAGATCGCTCGCGAACGGCATCAGTGCATCCGGCTCCGGTTTTGGTGGTCTCTTATATTCTCTGGCAGCTGGAGCCATGATTAAATCGATCGGACTGCCCTGGTGTTTTCGAGTGCTAGGCCTCTTGGCATTTGGAGTCAACACAATCTGCACCATCTTAATTCGAGATCGAAACAAAATTATTGGGTCTCGGCAAGAGGCCTTCGATATCAAACTATTCAACCGTCCGGAGTATCTTTTGCTGAGTGGTTATGGCTTTTTTTCGATGCTGGGCTACATTGCGTTGGTCTTCTCCTTGGCTGACTACGCAAAGAGTATCGGATTGAATGCCTCGCAAGCATCTGTCATCTCCGCGATTTTGAATCTGGGCCAAGGACTTGGGAGACCACCTACTGGATACTTTTCCGACAACATCGGGCGAATGAACATGGCTGGATTAACTACCTTCTTTTGCGGGCTATTAGCCTTCCTCGTCTGGATTTTTGCGAAGAGCTATGGTGTGCTAATATTCTACGCCCTAGTTGGCGGCACCGTAACCGGAACCTTCTGGGCGACAATTGGTCCTGTTGCTGTTGAGGTTGTTGGTCTCCGAGATCTCCCATCCGCCCTCAACCTCGAATGGCTGACCATTGTTCTGCCATGTACTTTTAGCGAACCAATAGCTCTCCAGCTTGTTCGGGGAACAGGCGGTTATCTGGGTGCACAACTTTTCATCGGCTTCATGTATACTGCTGCGGCTTTATGTGTGCTATTTCTACGAGGCTGGAAAGTGGGCGAGAAAAATGAGCTCGCGAGGTTAAAGAATGAAAACCTAGACGAAGTAAACGGTCTGGATATTGATCTGGGATCGACAAATGAAGCAGCTAGACAAGAAGGGAGACGGACGATATGGAAACATTTCTGGAAATGGCGAAAGGTTTAGCAGTTTCACTTAATGTCTAATTAAAAATGGCTGAAGAAAATCTATAGTGAGGGTATGAAAGGCCTAAATCAAAATCAAAATCAAAATCAAAAGATTCATAACCCTCCGCGGTCAAGTGTGCCACACACAACTCTGGACACCAAGCGATGCAGACAGATATAGCTGATGCTAATTTCCATATCATACTCTTAACAGAAGTATTTTTCGGCATTCTGCATTGAATCTGTAGATCTGAGTTCACGCATTCCAGACTCATTACATTTTTGAGGAAAGGAAGTTGCGCACGACCTGATCTTGTCGCCTTAATATTGTCTATATGCTTAAAAGTAAGAGCGGTTCTACCTTGACTAGAAATTTCTAAATGTCACATGTTCTATCTATGCCTTCGGTAGAGGCTTGAATAGCCTTTAGAAATAGTGTGGCGCGCACGGGGATTCACTGAGACGGTGCGGCTCGGAGAAAGCGAAATAAGATCGCTCGAAGGATCGACTTTCTCAAATTGAAAGTGGAGGTATTCCAAACCGGAGAGGTGTTGGGTAAGGGGATTGTCTCGGGGAAGGGTCCGGGAGGAAGAGGGTATGAAGTGGGCGGGCATCGCCATTGCTGCTCAAACTGCCGTTCGTGGCGAGGGAATCGGATATTTTCGAAGCTAAATGGTACATTCGCTCATCAGTGTAATATTCGAGAATGTCACTGACGACCGTTGGTTTGGACGAAGACGTAATGATGGTGAATATTCCAGCCGCTGACGCAATCTCGGCTGCGCGCAATTTGGTTGCCATTCCACCAGTGCCGTGCGCCGAACCAGCACCAAGGTTGGAAGAATCGACTAGAGAGAATTCCGCTAGTTAGAACAGCCGTTATGGGTGGGTATTAAATTCCACTCGACTTACTGCGGTCTTTTAAGGCGCTAATGGAGGTTACCAAGTCGATTCTCGAAGCGTGAACATCGTATTTTGGATTGCTCGCGTAAAGCGAGTCCACGTCGGTGAGTAGGAAAAGGTAGGAAGCTTGAATCATGGCTGCCGTTATCGCGCCGAGGGTGTCGTTGTCTCCTATTTGAAGTTCCTATCCAGGCAAATTTTCAACGGCTGCGTCCAAACCGCAGACTCCTAATCTTACCTTCGTGGATAATGTATCGTTCTCATTGACGATTGGCACCGCACCGACAGAGAGCAGCTCGCTGAAGGTTTGAATCGCATTATCGTATCTTTTTGGCTGCCTGGGGGTGAGACCTTGTCTCACTCACTGCGCTTGCGTTTAAGAACATACTGATGAGATGTCGTCATGCGTAAGCAGGATTTGAGCCACAGCAATGCCTCTCTCCGCAAATACATTGGACCACATAGAAATCATCTCGCCCTGGCCGATAGCGGCGAGCGCCTAAATATTCGATCAGCGGGACTTTGAATCCTAAGTAATGAATGATCAGCAAACCTGCTTTCCAGCGAGGCTATCAGGACGAGACGGAAAGCCCATTTTGAGCAATCCAAACCCGACAGCTCCAGAGCTTACGAGGACTACTCTAAATCCAATATCACGTAGAGTGGAGATAGTAGACGCTACGCCTTCCATAATTGTGTATCGTACGTTGTGGGTAACCTCGTCGATTATTGACGAAGTACCTAGTTTGATAACAATAGTACAAGGCATCTCAAGGTTTAAGGATAGAGTTGGAGTACTTGTAGAAGACATTGCAAAGTATCTTTTCGAGGCGTGTCAGAATCGAAGATTATTCGCTAGAAACGAGTAGCGCTATGAGTTTACAAGAGCTTGCCGAATCCGAAAGTTGACTGAATATGGAGCTGCGCCGAAACTCATCACATCTCGGGCAAACATAGAGACTCAGTATGTCATTCTTTTTACGTGAATTAGCGGACGAGAACCAGCAGTGCGACCAAGACTACGGTGACTCTCGCGTCTTGAGGTAATAATGTTTCGTCACGGACGCGGGATTCAAAGTCCTGTAGATATTGCCAAGGATCAAGGATGAGCGTGATGTGAGGTACTCGCCTAAGCTTGCTTATTGTCGTAATTTTTCCACGGACAAGCCCGTGCTCTGCATACGGATCTTACCCACTGACTAGGAGTAGTACAAAAGCGGGGTTTGAGACGGATTTAGCAGTTGCAGAGATTTTTTCAATTCTATATGCAGATCAGCGTACGCGGTAGGGCACCTCGTTTTCGACCGTAATAGCTGCCTGCTACTTAGCGGACATGTGCCTGTGGTAAAGCGGGCATTGGCCCAAAAGTCCTGAAAAATAATTAATCATTACTCAAAGGGGCAATATTGCGTTGTCACTTGCCTTAATTGAAAACAAGAAGCAGGATAATCTAAAACGGAAATACCAAGGAATAGGAGCCTAAAGGATTTAATATTTTGTAACTAATGCTAATGTCTAGGAACTCAAGCCTAGAGGATTTTGCTTTTGATAGCAATGCCATTATCAGTTCCTTGAAAGGTAACTCTGAAGGGTTTGGAGTTCTACCTAAGATTACTATTAACTTTCCATGGCTATCAAATATTTCTACAACTCTAATTAGTCGGAAAGATAAAGTCGTACAAGACGATCTCGGATGACGCGGCGACAAACAACGAGCACCTCAGCATGCCTTCTCTCTTGCATGAGTGGAGCCGGTATTCGTATAGTCAATTCCCGAGCTCGGTTCTCGTATTGAAACTGGCGGTGAATGGATTGGATCAAGGTGAGCGTGAAGATCTGGGTTTCAAGATTCCGGCCGAGCCGCTGTGGTGGTGTTGAAGACGAGGCAATGGCACTGACTGAGCGCATAAAAGGGCGTCATTCTGGGTGAACGTAACCCTCAACTCACTCATCAGTCGAGAAAGAAGAAGTCTTAAATATCTGGTTGTTTTTTATCAATAAGTCCTAATACTTGTGAATATGAACACCACCTTTAATTCGACCATGACTGCTCTAGGGGCTGAAGTCACATTAGACTTCAATGGCGTTCGAGATCTTAGAATCCTCTACGCTTCTACTGCTATCGCCCTTACTGCTGTTATTCTTAGTGGATTTGAGGCTGGGCGTAAAACGCTGCTTCGCATATTCTGGTTTTTTGACCGCCTGCTGGGTGGCGCACCTCATTCAGTTACGCTTCCTGGTCCTCCCGGTCTTCCTGTCATCGGAAACCTTTTCGAAGTGAGTTCTCCACGAAATAATAACACTTTCTTCATTTAACGGCTATCTTTAGTTGAGCAATGGTCACGTGCAGAAGATCTCTGAATGGACCAAGAAGTACGGCGATGTTATTCGTGTCTCGCTGGGTGAACGTGAAGCAGTATGTTTACCATCCTAATTACTTCAAAAACATATATCAAACCTGACGCGCTGATTTTCAGGTGTTCATTAATAGCCATAAGGCCCTAGCGAAAACAGTCGTCCAGCAAGGCCCGGCATACCAGTCGCGTCCCACTTTCAAGTTGTTTCATAGCGACTTTGCATCCTCTGGCATCTGGACTGTTGGTAGTAAGTTTCCGTGAAAGCTTTGGACTCGACCGTTGAGCTGATCGACAATTCTCCCTACAGCTTCACCCTTCAGCGACCGCCTTGTCCGCACTCGCAAGGCTCTCTCTTCCCAAATTGCGCCTCGTCTCTTGCCTGTCTATACGCCTGTAATTCACCCCAAGCTTAAGAAACTCTTCGGTGATATATTCGCGATCAGTCAGGGCCCCGCTGTCGACATGGCTGAAAAGCTCCACCGTTTCGGCACTGGTCAAGTCTCTGAGCAGCTCATGGGCCACCCTTTGGATGACGATATGGTGGGAATGCTTGCTGAGAACGAGACGAATATATGTAAGCACCGCGTCGAATTCACCTTTATTGCCTTTATCTATTACATAGCATCCTAGACTGACTCTCCAATCTAGTCCGTCAGCGCACTATTGGTTCCCCCGCTCGCGATTATATTCCAATCTTGCGGGGCATGGGGTGGCTTCGGTACGTAACTGGCAAAGTACTTGGGATAAAAGATTGGGCTTTCGACGAAAAAGAGGAAAAGGCCCGTGAGTACCGAAAGAGGCAGCAAGTCTACATCAATAAGATGCTCGGCGAGCTTAAACACCGCATTGCATCCGGTGACGAAACTCCTTCAATCCTAGGCAACATTCTTCGTCAAGGCCTTTTGAAAGAGGAAGAGGTCCTCTTGGCTTCATACACCGGCAGTGAGTGCCCTTTTTTCGTTCGCTTTGTCGAGTTTTATTATCTAATTATCACTTCTTAATAGTCGCCGCTGGTGTTAACCTTGGCTATTCTCTCACTTGGATCATTGGCTACCTCGCAAATAGACCCGATTTGCAGCAAAATGGTTTCGAAGCCATCCGTGAGATTTACAAAGGAGAGGCACCTAGACCCCATGACTTTGACCGTGTCGAATATGTCAAGGCTCTTCACACAGTTAGTGTCTTCATTCTTTGTGGTTTGTAGAATTCCCTGACCTGAAACACGATACAGGAGGGTTCTCGTATTTACACGCCAGTTCGCCTCGGCTTTCCACGCCAAACCCTCGATGGAGCTAGCTACATGGGCCATAAAATTCCTCGAGACATGGTAAGTCTATTCCCAAGCTGGTATTCTCATGTAGATATAAGTCTAATCTTGCACACTTAGCTCGTTATTATGAACTTGATGGCTGCCAACCGCGATCCCATCGCATTCGATCGACCTGACGAGTTCATACCTGAGCGCTGGATGAATGGCCATAAAGGTCGCACAGACCTTCTTAGTGAGGGCGGTGATAAACTCGGGGTGACTCATTTAACCTATGGAGCTGGTCGCCGTGTTTGCCCCGGAATCGACAGTATGATTTTCCCGCCTTTTTATATGTTGTATCGCCCGCTCACCATTTCTCTTAGTGGCCAACCGCGGGCTTTATTCGGCTCTTGTACTTCTATTGCATTTCTTCACTTGGGAGCGACAACCGCTTGGAGAGGAACAGAAAAAGCACGTCTTCCCCCCTTTCCGTGCTGAACGTGAGTGCTCTCTCGGAATGGATGCCATTGCCGACACCGCGACACCTACTGAGGCCCAGGCCATTCCGTGGTCTGCCGGAATCAAGTTCTATTGTCGCGATCCTGAAGGTCTTCAAGCCTGGCTAGCTTCTGAAGAGTGTTAGGTTGTGCAATTAGGCTGCTAGTGTGATGGTCTACTCTGTGATGCTAGGTAACAAGAGTGCATTTGATAAAGAGAAAATGACCGCTGGTTACAGGTTCAGATAAGGGCTAATAACTCGGCGGATATACAATATGCTTAATATATAGATCAATCAAAAGAGTTTCCAAAATTTTACGATCCATTAAACATCAGTTTTACATTTAATAGTAATTGCAAGTCGTAACACAGGCAGGAAGCATGAAGATCCAAAAAAGGGGTACAGGATAATATTTAGGGACGAATCCTTAAGAGATCTTTAGGACTCGGAGAGGTATGTATCTAAGTACTCACGTGACCCGTAGGTCACCCAAGCTAAGGCCAAGGGTGTCTATTATTAACACCAGCATCCAAGCTGCTGAGGGGTCCACGGAGCATGTATGTGGTGATAACCAAGCGTAATTACGTGCCAATTAGGCTTTCACTAATATGCCTCTGAGAGGGTAAGAGTAACTAAGTATCGTAAACAAGGATGCGCGAAGGATATTTAAATTGACTACGAAGGACTAAATAACTAGAGGCTATAAGGTTATTAATTACAATTTGTTTCTGAGGTAAAGTTATCGATATTTAGTAGTTTAAACCCGCTAAACCCTAAATACTAAATTCTAGAGTTGTTAAAAATAAAATTATCGTTTTATAAAAATAAATTATTGTACTTAGCGATTATTTTATATTAAATAATATACGATATTATCGGATAATTTAGTATATAAGCTATCTTTCCTTACTAAAATTTATCTTTTATTATATAAAAGCTATAGTAGATCTTTTAGAATTACCCTCTAAGCTTAGAACCTTAGATCTCTTATAAAATACCCTCAACTCTAGTTTAGTTAATCTACGGGTTATATAGATATATAGATATATACTTTTCTAAGTCCTAAAGATTACTTTCTAAGAATTTATCTCCCTTTCTCTCTTATAAAATATTATTCTATACCCCCCTTTTTAGCTTTTAAAGCTTCTTACTTATATAACGTCTTATAATTTAAATCCTTTCTACTCTTTAACTAAAAGGTAACTAGTTTAATAAGCTTAAATCTCTTTAAAAATATAAACTAATAATTTTATAACTTTTCTTACTAATATCTATTAGTAACTTAGATAGCTAGTATAATATATAGTAAAAGTAAAAATAAAGAGTAGACTAAACTTAGATCTACTCTATAATTATTCTATTTTAATTTTAATAACTAACTCGCCTATAAAATATAATAGATATATTACTACTAATAATTTTAAGAAATAGATTCTAATAATAATAATAATAATAATAAGTTAAATAATACCTATAATATATTCTACTATTAAAGCGGCTATTCTATTAAAGTAGCTACTTTTTTATAGCGTAATAAATACTATATATAAAAAGTTAATTTACTTAATACTAATAAAAGATTCTATATATAATATACATTTATCTAATTTAAAATTTTCCCTACTATCCTTTTAATATATATAAGTATTATATCTAGTCTTACTATAGTTATTATAATAGTATTAAGCTAGTTAAGCTCTTTCTTAAGTATTAGTACTATAAGTCTTTTTAAAGGGCTAAGAGTTTATAGATACTTTAGTAGCTATATATAAAGATTTTTTACTATATAATACTATACTACTATACTAAATATACTTTCTTTTATATATTTTATACTTAGTTACTTCTTCTAATTACCTTTTAAGCTTAAAGTTATAAGTTTAAAGAAGTATAACGTACCTTATAAGCGAGCAGCCTATATAAGCGAGCGGTCTACCCTATTACTAAAACGCGACACCTAAGCTTTTAACAATAATATAACGATAAAATAATAAGAATATAGCCTAAAACGAGAATTAAGTAAACTTAACTCTCTCAACTACTAAAAGAGGCTAAATAAATAGTAAAAGACGCGCTGCTTTAATATTTAATATAATTTAAACGACCGTATACTAATAATATATTAGAATCTACTTACAGCGCGATTATAAGCCTAACTTAAAGAGACTGATAAAACCTGAAGAGGAGGTTATTATCTAATATATATTTAACCTAGATTCGCGAGGATTTGCGCCTATTTTAGCTGCTATATAAAATATAGCTAATAGCTTACTTACTAAGTATAGTATAGGCTAGATTAGTATATATTAGCTTAGGAACTTTGTTAGACATACTCCTAAGCTTAAGACACGTCTAAATTAGTCTTATAATCGCTAGAAAGCTCTATATAAAGATTCTAAGGTAATTAAAAGCTGGTTTAAACTTATATAGCGTACTAAGGAGAAGTATAGTATTATAGATAAGGATATATATAACTTCGACGAATCTAGCTTTCGAATAAGTATTATCTTATTATAACTAGTTATTATAGGTATAGAGAGATATAATTAACTAAAGGCAATTTAATTAGATAATTATAAATAGATTTTAGTAATTTAGGGGATTAATACTACTAGCTAGACGCTCCTACCCTTTATTATTATTATTAGCTACTACTATCTCTCTGCCTGGTACGAAGGCGATAATATACCTAAGAACTAGGCTATTATAGTTAGTAAGAACAGCTGGACAATAAATAAACTCGGTATTAAGTAGTTAAAGTACTTTTATAGGTATATAAGGGATTATATAGTAGGTACGCGTTAACTACTAATCTTTAATAGTTATAACAGCTATAACTTACTTAATTTCTAGAAACTCTACGAGGAATAGGGTATTATTCTACTCTATATACCAGCTTATTTATTATATCTATTACAGCTACTAGATATAGGCTACTTCTTACTATTAAAGCGTATATATAGAAATCAGATCTTAGTCTTAACACGTAATTATATTAACTATATTATAAAACTTAAGTTCTTTCCAGCCTTTAAAGCTACTTTTAATATATTAATTATAAAGGATAATATCTATACAAGCTTTTAAGGAGCTGGTCTAGTCCTATTTAATCTAGAAGTAGTACTTTTAAAGCTTAATATAAAGCTTCGTACGCTAATACTACTAGTATAAGATAATACCTTATAAGAAGTAAAAATACTAAGTAACACGCGCGAGCTAGAAGCTTAATTAATATTAATTTATAATTGGATTTAAAGGGATATAAGTTCTTTACTAGCTTATATTATTAAGAAGCTAAATTAGCTTAAGAAAGGCTCTATAAAAGCGATATATTAGATTGGATTAATATACGATAAAATCGTCAGCCTTTAAGAAGCGAATAAAGTAGCAATAAAACAGAAACAGCAGAAAAAAAGGCAGATTCAAGTGTAAGGGACCCTAATAAAAGTATAAGGAGAGATGATTATTGCTAAAAAGAATAATAAGGAGGAAACTTAGGCTATAATACGCTAATTTAAGGTATAATTAAATATAAGTAGATAGTATAAAGCGCGCTGTAGCTACTATAATAAGACTAGGTATAATTCTCGTATATACTAGAAGGATATAGAGGTTTCTATAGAATAATCGCTTAAGTTGTAAATTGCTATTATATTACTTAGTTGTTAAGCTATATATATATAAAGGTTAAAAAAGTTAATAGAGTAGACCGCTTACTTATATAGGCTACTTACTTATAAGGTATATTATAACTAACAACTGCAGAATTAATTTAGAAAGAAGCTAGAATATAGCTTATACTTTAAGCTCTTTAATAAAATATAATACTAACTATACGTTACATTATATTAATCTATAATATCTCCTAAAGTATACTTAGTATATAAAGGTAAGAAACAGCTCTATAACACGATTGCCGGCCTAATTTAATAAAGCTTAGTAAAACTGAGAAGTAGGTAATTGTTTAGTATATACTAGATCTGGATATAAGAGGATTTCTACTATAGTTTACTACTATTTAAGATATAGCTAATTCACTACTAGTTACGCGCTCTACTAGTTAGGTTGGAAAGAACTAGGTAGAGAACTTTATTAAATATATACCTAAGCTTAAGGTTAAATTCAATTAAAAGTATAACTATTTAAGAGCTAAATATAAGAATTCTAAGATTATAGGAGGCTGGTTCTACCTTATATAAAATATAAAGGCTAAGTATAGTATTATTAATAAAGATACATATAACTTTAATAAATTAGGCTTTATAATAGGCGTAATATCGATAGAAGTAGTAGTTACTAGCTCTAAGAGACGGAATTAACTAAAGTAGCTCCAGCTAGGTAATTATAAATAGACTATAGTTATCTAGAGTATTAACGTGATAAGATAGGTAATACTACCTTTTATTATCTTTACAGGTACCTACTACCTCTCTATATAGTATAAAGAAGATAATATTCTACTAACCTAGGTTATATAGGTTACTAATAACAGCTAGACGATAAATAATATTAGTATTAAGTAGTTAAAGTACTTTAACGCGTATATAAAGGATCGTACTATTAGTATATATTAATTACTAATTCTCGACGGCTATAAAAGCTACAACTTACTTAAATTTAGATAGCTCTACGAGGAAAAGAATATTATTACTCTCTATATACCTCTATATTTATTATATCTACTACAGCTACTAGATATAGGTTGTTTCTCGCCTTTAAAAACTGTGTATAGGTGCTAAGTTAAGTAGCTAATATGCGGTTATATTAACTATATTATAAAAATCGAGTTCTTATCCTACTTTAAAGCAGCTTTTAATATAGCAATTATAAAGAGTAATATCCTAAGTAGCTTTTAAAGTACTAGCCTAATTCTATTCGACTTAGATATAGTACTATTAAAGCTTAAAGTTTAACTATATATACTAATATCCTCTATAGTTAAAGATACCCCTTAGAAGTTAAAAATACTAAGTAATCCTATTAAATTTAGGTCTTAATCTGCGTACGTTTAATTAAGAGTTTAAAAGTACCTAAATAGCTTACTTACTTTAATAGTAGAGGCGTTTAAATAGTTTATAAAGGGTACTGCGTATATAATATATAAAAATATACTATTACGCGCTTAGGTTACTAAGCTTTAAATAGCTAATAAGGCTGCTATATAATATTAATTATATAAAAGAAAGTATATATAGAAGGAAGGTAATCTAATAATTAAAGAAGGCGCTTAATTAACTACTCTAAAAGAGTTTAGCACTTATACTAATAAGAAGAAGGGTAGGAAGAAGGCGTGTATTAATAGAGACTAGCTAATTTAAAGGTGCTATAGGTAGTATAGTAAGGCTAGGTATAACTCACGGACGTATAAAAATAATGCTATAGATATAGAAGAATAGGCTACTATACTATATAGTATAATAGAATATAAGAAAGTATAATATTTTACAAAAAGTAGTTACGATTTTAGTATAGTCTTAGTATTATAATTAGCTTATTTAGGTAATTAGCTCGCTTATGCTGTATATTATATCTACTACTTTATATAGCTGGGGCGTAAATCCTTATAAATTAAGGTTAAGAATATATTATACAATTGTTTATTCTTCGGTTACTATAATATATTTTATAAGCGAGTTGCCTACCTAAGCGAGTTATTTACCTTATTAGCTA